>OY735255.1:8859776-9105139 GCA_963457715.1 Argyresthia albistria
GGCTATACGCGCCAGTCGGTCTTTGTCACATGGTTGTCGCTCGGCTCTCGGTGCGCAGGCTAGCCGCGTGAAAACAATGACGCCGAAAACAACTGAGTGCGATTCGCAACCCTGCATGATCGGCATCGTGTCAGTGGTGTCTAATGTAATATGAACGCTCGTGTCTTACGAAAGGTTTCAATTTCGCATGCGAGCATATATATGCAGTAGCAAAGAAAAATATTTTTTTGCACCTAAACTTGACTTTTTTTCGGGAGTGAACCTTCTGTACGTAGTACTATTAGTTATTCTGTGATAAAAGTACCGTTTTGACAGTTTCTGAAAAGTATCTATTTTGACTTGCACCCCACCTTCAGTTCATAGTCGGCATCGGCGGGCGTCCTCGGCGGCGGCGGCGCGACGGCCGCGGCCTCCTCCGGCGGCGGCGGCGGAGGCTGGTAGCCGTACGGATGGTTGAACTGAGAGTTGTGCGTCCGCTCCTCGTTGCCACCGGCCAGCATGGCCATACGCTTGCTGAGCGGCGACAGCGACCGCTGGCGCTTGTTGGTGGATTGCGAGCGGCGCTTCTTCTTGCGCGGACCTTCCGAGTCTGGTGGTGGTGGTGAGGTTAGAGCGAGAATGGAATATGGGGGCAGCGGAACAAAATGATGGTGCGGTACCCGGAGGTACTGTCAGAAGTCTTTACGATAGCCGTGAATACAAATTTTCAAAGGCTTTGGTTTGTTTACTGCGCTTGCATATTTTGTTCCGCTGCTGCAACTCATTCACATATTACCTTCCCGTTCAACAGTTTTAATGGCAACTCAGTCATGGCACAGGCCACGAATAACGTTGTGGTATTTTTATATTATCCACCTAGCTAAAGACCTGGCAAAACTGTTGTAGTTGTAGACCGTTTCCCATGATTTTCCGTTTGTCTTGAAATTATCTTTCGTCATCAATACGGTCTGCTCTGCTCTGTATGAAATCAGCTACTAACATGTTGTCAATATTTACGGTCAACCCTTGGTTCAACTAACTCCACGGTTTTGAGGTAGCTGTAAAATACCTATTTACACAATTGACAATTGTAAGTACACGGCACGATACACAACAAAACTGCTCATTATAAATATTGTTTTGTATTCCTTACCACTCGTGTCCGAAGAAGAAGATGACGAATCCGAGGAGGAACTTGAGCTCGAGGAATCACTTGATGATGAAGAAGAGCTGCTGGAACGCTTCTTCTTACCCTTTCCACGCTTCTTCTTCTTTTTCTTCTCGCGTTTTTCCGTCAGATTTAACAGTTGTTTCAACGTCTCTTTCATTTCAAACGACTTTGCACCAGTCAGGCCGGGCAGCAACAGCTCAGTTGGCTCGATCAAAGGTTTCGTAGTAGAAGTCTTGCTCTTCAAGAAGTCCAATGAGTTCTGAGCCTCCTCATGGAATGGTATGATTGCCAGGCATTCTTCGTAGGCCTTCTGTGCTTCGGTTATCTTATTCTCGTCCTCGTAGCTTCTTCCGAGGGCTACCAACGTCTCTCCGAGGTATTTCCTTGCGTTCGCGTGGTTGGGGTTCAATTTGAGCGATGTTTCGAAATCTTCTATGGCCTTTTTGAAGGTCCCGCTGTTTGCGTAGAGCGCACCTCTTGCGACCAGGCCCTCGACGTTTCTGGGGTCAATGCTTAGGGCTTTGTTGAGACATTGGAAAGCCTCTGAGTGTCTTCCTGCCTTGAAATGCTCGATCCCTTCAGCCACTGAACGGAACGCCCACTTGCTAGCTTGGGCTTGGCGTAGCTCATCCGCGCAGTCTGCTGTAGAAAATCCTCCCCTGGTAAAAATTAAAGAGTTTTTTTTATTTTGTACATAAAACAAATGATTAGTTTGTTACAAATGAGAGTAATGGCCGCAATGGACAACTTTGTGACACGCTAGAGAAGGTCAATTGGGCACTGAGTGAGGGACTTACTTGTAACAAGTGTTGTATCTGCAATTTAGATACTAACCTCAGTGTGGCAAAATTTGTGCAGTGCATGTTGGAGATACCAAGTACTTCTGAGAGATATTGGACGCAGCTCGGGTTATTGAAACCAGGACTCTTCTCCAGAATGGCTTCATAGCTCTCTCCTTTCATGTCCACGGTTTTCCTGTTCAAAAACAACACGATTTAGTAATACGAAGTTTGTACTCCACATGCATTGTCTCGTTTTTGTTGAAGGCTGTAATTGAAAACTGAGGTTTGAAATCAACTATATTTTAAGTTCATTTAATCTCAAAACATTGAATCCTAGAAATTATCTCTGTTTATTGTCACACATACGTAATCCTCACCTGTTCCCTTGGAGCTGTTCAAAAAATTATGTTACTCGCTTTTCGCATTTTATCTCTCTCACACACAAACAGAACATCTTAGATAGTGTGATGTCATCTCGAGAATGTGACATAATTACCAAATGTTTCAGCTACAGTCAACATTATGCAGTAGGTACGACGTACGGTGTGTGACATACAGATCTTGGGGGTTGATGTTTATACCTAGAAAAGAACACCCTAAAATAATGGAAACACAACAGTATCCTTTATCAGAGGATCAGACCAGAACTGCCTTTTGGAGTCAGGACACAAGTTGTGTCTCAGTGGTTGCGATATACAGTGGAGTCTTCTCTGCAACGTCATATCATCTAAATTGTATGATTTGTTTAATTTCAGCAGCAATTCCATTACACATAAACAATTCCAAGTGCCAATAACCTCTCATTATAAAATCCATTATGGTTTTCAGATACCGCTGGAATGTTAAATATGCTTTATTATATGTTCATAGTACCCACATACAGATAATACATATCATTAGAGCCCGACATTATGTACTGACCTTATTGTTTAACAAAATATATGTGTAAATGATTTCAATGATTAATGCTTTGTCTGAATTCCTCACAACTATCTTAATGCCATCAGTCCTTGGTAATTTATGCGCCACACGAGTCGATAAACTTCTGTTGGTTGACTTGGTGTCGAAAATAATATGAAATCATTTTCACACATGTTGTCATGGTGTATAACTTTCTGCACTGAAAAGTGACCGGAAACTGGTGAACACAAATCCAAACCCAATATTTATCATTCTAGTGCTTCAGGGCTCTTGCTATGTGCTAGTGTAGAAAAATACTATACAATACACAAGGTTGAACTAAGACAAGAAAAATTGCTTCATTGTTCCATCAGGCTGGTGTCTATAAACCAGAGGTCCATATTAATTTTGTATACCTTTGGCCTTTAGCCTTCTCAACTTGTTTATTCCATTCAATTTGCATCATGTCCTATGTTTCTTCAGTCATCCCCTTAATCATATTGTCTCCTTCACATCTTGATCACAGCAGCTTTCAAGTAGTACTTCCGAAAATCCACTGATAGCAGCCTCAGTAAATGTAGTGTGCCAACATCAAATCAAAAATAAAGACCACAAATTATAGCACCACAGTCCTCAATTTGCAAGAATAAAAAGCTTTGTGATACAAAAGACATTGACCCTGTAAAACTGCGAGAAAATGTGACATGAAGCTACTGAAAATTAGGTGTAATACATACTTGTAGACCAGTGGGAAGTCGTCGGTGCTGAGGAGACCCAGTGCGGGCTTGGGAGGAGGGTCGTCCGGACTTCGGGTCACTCCCTTCATGCCACACACCATTTTGTCAGTGTCGGGGATAACTTCGAGTACTTCACAACACACTGTGTCATTCATCAGGTAATTTCTTGATATATTTTTCTTGTCCACTGCTGGTATGATATTTGTGACAGGTAAGAATGCCTGAAACAATGAATTTATTTTTTATTGCCTGGTATGATATTTGAGACAGGGAAGAATGCCTGAAACTAGATACCCTATTATTTTTAAATTGGTGTAAATTGTACCTAATGTACATTTTACATTCAGTACCTACCGTATGTAAATTATGCATAGTTTGTACAGTTTGCTGATAAAGTAGAGGACATAACATTCATTTGCTACTAGAAGTTACATGATTGTAATATGAGTGACAATAAAAAAGGTTATTCAAATGGTTACATATTTTCATACCATTGTGCAATATTCACCAGATTCGATTTTATTATAGCTTACCTTGACATTAATATCTGCCACATATCTTGATGTAGAGCCCGATATGCAAAGAACCTTCAACATCATTCCAGACGCAGTCCTGTTGATCACCGCTCCAATTATAAGTTCTCCAGTTTTCACATTCTGTAGAAGAAACATTGTTTTAGGATCTGCCTTGTTGTTTTAGCATTTTATAGAGAGAACTTCAAACAAGATACTTACATCGAAGAAATGTCGCAACCTCGCAGACTTGTCCACATTCAAAAATGTCTCAAACGGTGGCATCAAAGCATATAAATCTGTAACAAAATTGCCATGGTTACTGACTCATACACAAATAGTTCACATCAGGTACAAAAGATTTGAACTACTTACTGTCTTCAGGATTTGTTGCTTCGGTACCCATGCTTGATGAGGAAGGTAGCTCCGATGTGATTGATGTGTCAAACAGAACTCCGGCTTCCTTGGCAATGAACTGGTGGAGCTTCAATCGCTTGCCCCGGTCTTGAAATGTCAGATGTTTGTGCCTGGACTGGTAGACGGCAAAGTCCAGCGCGCCGACACCAATCTTGACCAGATCATCTTCTCCTCTTTCACCTTCCCAGGTCTTCTGGAGTTGTTGTCCATGGTAGTTGATGGATTGCGCCACAAGAGACGCATCCAACGTGTTGTCCATGACGGACTGCGAGCTGGAATTGAAAAATAATGTTTCAGTTAGAGGTAAATGTAGTGGCAAGTCGGAAATAGGCCTTGCCTCGAGTGCTATTGCTATGACGCCATTTTACTATCGAGTCGAGCATTTTTTATTGTTTTTTTAGAAACAATATCGATTGACCCGAGATAACAAAACCACTGAAGAATTGAAATTTTCTTTGTTTACTTACTTAATATACCCCTTTTTGAGCAATCTTGCTGGTAATTCTAAGGATAAACAAAATAATCAAGCAACCCGGCCTGACCGCTAAACACACGCGATATTTGACTTTTGTTGAAAAAAAGATGGCGGCGGGTGGGTGGTGGGGTGGTGTGACGCTGCTGTGTGACGTGTGGTGGTGAGGTGAATGTTTTTTTTTTCAATTTTAAGGCTCTGGATACCAGTCCTTTAGCCGAACTTAAGGTGCCTTCCCACGGCCCGTGTTAGCACAGATCAGGGCCGCCGCCGCACCGACGAATCGTGAGAATGGTCGCATCCGTTGAGGTCAGGCCGGGCCGCGTCGCGCCTTTGAACTTACTGAATCCCGACGCACTGTGGGATGGATTTGGAAAAAGCGGACATTCATTTTTTTAAAGATATTATTATTCTGATACATCTGACAGCTTCATGCACAGTTTATTCGAGACACATTCCGAGAGCTGATGCTATATCTTGGTAACCGCTTATTTTATTTTGTTCAAAACAATTTTTATTGAAAGTTTGTATCGAGATCCACAGCACATATATATTTTTTATTTTTCACTCTCTTACTTTAAAAGTTAGAGGGACACAATTTTTTCCACTTTGGATGGGTCTGTCTCTTTAACGATTGACTTTGAGGAAAAATAGTTTTAAGAACCTCAACGTCATTTTCAAAGACCTATCTATAGAAACCCCACACAAGTAGGTTTAATGAAGAATTTTTTTTGGTGTCAGTTCCATGTATGGGGAGCTCCCCCCTTAATATTTTATTTTTTAAATTTTTGTATTAAAACCATAAAGTGGTTCACAGAATACAACTACATACCAACTTTCAACTGTGTAGTCGTGTAGTCCTAATAGTTTTGGAATCAAGTTGCTGTGACATACGGACGGACAGACAGACAGACAGACTTGACGAAACTATAAGAGTTCCTTGTTTCTCTAACGGAACCCTAAAAATGACATACATTTTTACGAATTTTGTAGTTATTTGGTCTTTGGTACTTACTTAAAATAATTCATAATTTGTCATAGAAATATATGCGAAAAGTACCTTTAGCTTCATTTTTTCGGAGATCCGGCAAGTATGGGTGCATGTTATTTATGTAATGGTATACACAAACACCTGTAGATTAGATATAATTGAAACAAAAAGTAAACTTTAGAAAAAACCAACTTCCACAAACCCTATTTGATTAGATTGAGTTTAATACAAACTGTACCCCTTATCCCCCCCCCCCTTGGGGACTTAATTTTGTCAAATCCCATCTCAGTGCTACCCCACGCTACTAAGGAACCCCTGTACAAAGTTTCATGGCTCTAGGTCCACCGGTTTAGGCTATGCGTTGCCTGCCCGTCAGCCACGCATTGTATTTGTACCTAGTATTGAGCAGATCTGGTGGCCATATGTGGTCTTCATCAGCAGTTCCGCATCACAATATTATGCTTACCATGTCCATTTGCACGAGTTATTATGAAAAACACAAAAATCACTTTAGGTCTGCCTATAATATTTGAAGAGTTCCCTCGATTTCTCCAGGATCCCATCATCAGATCCTGACCTGGTGTCAATGGGACCAATGGGAAGGTAAACCATTTCAAACAAAAAAATAATTTTCCAAATCGGTCCACCCGTTTAGGCGCTATCGGGGCACATACATAAAAAAAAAAAAAAACAAACATCCGGACGAATTGTAAACCTCCTCCTTTGGGAAGTCGGTTAAAAATAAGATATCGATAAGATAGAGCAAATAAGATATCGCTCCATACATTTTTTATGAATATATCTCGTAAATAATCTCCATAAATGAATATATCTCGTAAATTATATCATTTACAACAAAAAGTCGTTAAAAACATCGTATCGTCTTAATTACGACTATCGATTGCTTAGTTCATCCGACCGACGACGACGACGACGAACGACCATGGGCGGGTCACGCTCACCTACGCTCACGTCCGAAATGAATGAAATGCAACTTAATGCAAGATATTTTTTCCAATAGTACGGCTTTGGATCTGAATCGTCCTTTAGAGTCTGTCTTTTTCAAGCTGTTTCAAGTTTACATTCCCCTGGATCATCAAAGCTATTTCATACTTACACTCTCATAAGGATACCGGCCGAAAAAACTAACAATGTAGAACAAAACACCTCGTGGCGAGAGGTCCTTTGACAATAATGACTTCGGCAAAGGAACTATTCGGTGGAATAAAGCATGAATAAAGTTGCTGTGTGACACACGGACAGACAGACAGTCAAACAGACCTGACGAAACTATAAGGGTTCCTTGTTCTAACCCTTCATGGGTGAGTCAGACTCGCACTTGGCCACTTTTTTTTTGAGCCCAGAGTTTCGATCATACAGGCAGGGTGTAACAGAAAGGGGTGTACAAGCCGAAAGAGGGTTGTTAGGGACATCATTCTGAGCAACTTTCACTATAAAACCGATTTGATCAGAGCAACTTTATTTTTCACCTCCCAGTACATGCCCAGAGTCTTAATTCATCCCTTGATCTTGTTTATCCCTGATCGATATGTGCACTATGAGCAGATTCACACTGTATACTTACCTATGCCAAGATTACCAAGTTATCTAACTTTAACAGGTTACGTTATCTTCATCATTTACATACATGCACTGTCATGCACATACATTGCTTCTGGCCCGACACTAAGATATGTACCCTGTATCGTGTAATCCAGAAAGAGCGACATCAAAAACATGTAAACGTCCTTGGTCTTGACCTGGGTTTTTTCCTCCCCAGCCGGGAGTTGAACCCGGAACTTCTCGCTTGGGAAGCACTGAAATTCAGAACCTATAGTTACGTACCTATACCTACCTGCCTATCTTTTATCTCTGCATACATACTTGCTACGTGCTATTACATAGAATATCTTGCATACTTCAAAGCGGCCATAAAGCGTCATTGGGAAGGTCTCACTTCAATAGAAGCAAACACAAAGGCGAAAGAGGGCCGCGAGAGGGCCACGTAATGGCGAACACAATGAAAATACTGTTTGGATTGGACTAGCGCGGCCCTCCGCACAATGCTTCCAAGAAACTTGTTTTATTCCTTCAGCACTTATTTATTTCCTTTCACTAGTAACTATCAACTTATTTCTTCTCTGGTCTTGATGTAGGACGGTTTCCAGCTAAGTACTAACATTGTAGTTGACCATGCTATTTCTTTTAGCTAAGGTTCTATGTCATAGATGGTCAATATGGTCATAGGCACCATCTCACCACAGGGGCGGACGGAACAAATAGAGATAGCAACGTGTCTGATTGCTCAACAAGGCACAAGGAGCGTATAGTTTTCCTGCTTGACACTAACCTAACTATATTTTATCGAATTTGTACTCTTAAATATCTAACGGTAAGCATAAGATAAAACGTTCCTATCCTAATAAGAACGTTTTATCTTATTCCGTTAGATATTTTGGAATATAGTCCAAGACTGAATATTTCCACACAATTTAAGTAGATATTTATAATAATGAGCTGTTCATCTATCATCACAGTTACCTACGGTGCCAATGTTCACCAAAAATGCACTAGTTCTCCAAACTCATGTAGGTCTAGGTACACATCGAGGTCGTACATCAACAATACAAAAGGTCGATCCATACAGAAAACTAGAGTTTCCATTATATTACAGTAGCGAGTATATCAGTATTTTGACACGCAGCGCTCGGTATTGTGTGGTTCAGTACAATACGAGTCGGCTTTGTGGGCCGTTCGCGCCATTGTCAACAGACATATTACCCAACATTCCATATTGTATGCGTCTCTGTCTCCTTGCACCAGCTTCCTTTGACGAAAGACATACGTGTCTTTTGTAGCATGTTTGGTTTTGTGACTGAACTCTAAAGTTGCGATCGGGAGAGAATAGACGCACAGGCCCCGACGACGCATCTTTGCTTCACTGGTACACGCTGGATAAAGGCACAGTTTTCAGAACTTCTGTTACCAATCTGCTACCAAAGCCGCGTGCATAGCTGAAGCTGTGAATGACCCCTAACAGCAGTACCTACTACACCACAGAAGGTCAGGTCCGGGCTCAGCTTTGAGAGCTATCGCAAGTGCGTAAAAATATAGATTTTGGCGAAACGGCAGACTGCAGACAACTCTCCGAACTGAGAGCTTATGTACCTACGAGCCCCAGAAGCTAGCCGTTTCCTATGCGATTCTAAATAGATACTAATACCTATTGGATTGCATTCCACGAATAGCCAAAGACTGAGATGAGAACCTGAAAACGGCCTCCGAAGGCATATTAGACATACTACCTGACTACCTCCACTTCCTAGATGATTTAATGTCATTTTGATTCTATTGTTTCCGTACCAACTAAGTAATCGTAATCGTACATCGCCAAAATTGAAGAGAAGTGCATTCATGCAGCAAGCAAGGGTATGTTGATGACGGTATGTTGCAAAGGGTGACGTTGACAATGGGACAAGTGCATGGTGCGCGTAGGATGTGCGCGCGTGTTCACAATCACAACTTCACCACAACCGCCCGCTACAGTCGACAGGCGGCAGCGCGCGAAACCGCAGCCAGGCTGAACGCACCGCGCCGCGGCCTATCCGAACTTTTTCGCTACGAACTTTTTGCTTTGCCGCCAGATTTTTCTTTTTTTTCGATTTTTTCGTCGTGAAACGTGGAGTTTTTGAGTGTTGTTGTGATGTGTTGTGTTGTGGGATTTCCGGTGCTTGTTTTTATGCTTGATTGATGCAATATTTTGGATTTCGGAAAGCGCCGCTGCAGCTGCCGACGCACTGCAAGGATTTTCCCGGTAAGATTGAACTTTTGTTTGGTGGTCGGTATATAATAGTAGAATCTATTATGCATGCATCATTATCATTAGAAATACAATAAGCATGGCGTTCGTTTCCAAAAAAAATACGTTTTTGTTTTGTAGCTTTTTTAAGTACTTAGATAACTTTCGACAATGCCGATTTTCCCGACATAGCTCAACATTTGACCAAGGTTACTTAATTAGTACCTACCTTACCTACCTAGATAGATGGGACAATGCAGTTCGTTGTTGTTGGCGGGAAAATAATGAAGCGCTGTTATTATTGTAGGTAGGTAGGTACCACCGTGTGAAAATGATGTTTCCAACTATATTATATTATTTCCACATTATTTCTGTTTATTTTTGCATAGGTACCTAAAAGCCGTGTTTTTAAATAACTCTGAACCCTATATGAAAACTTTGGATTGACGTTGACACCCAGATTCAAAGAGTGGCATAAAGACCAAAATATGTTACTTGCCGAGAACGCGACGACGGATTTGACTGATATAGGAATAAGCTCGAGGCTCGATGAGCTTGATGAAAAGATGACTAAGAACTCTTCATAGTGGCGGTGGATTCTCCATGAGGTGCATTCCGAACAGTAGTCACCGCCCGGCACGCACACACCAAGGGCGGATCCAGGATTTCAGCTGGGGGGGGGGGCATTTTGACTATGTTCAGTATCTTATTTAGTAAGTATGTAGGTAGGTATACTGGATGTTTACAAAATAAAGTTACGCGCCTTGTACCGCTTTTGGCAAAGTTTCAATAAATCCACCCACACCAACGGGCACTATGGGGCGGCGTCAGCCGCCCCGGAAAATTCACATGGCTACCATGGTGAATACATTTCTGTTTCTTTTGAGTATGGTAGGTATGTAAAAGTGCACCTGAATGAAATCGAAAATTTGAGCCAAAAGAATGAATGAAATGTCTTGGGCCCTCTGCTGGAAAAAAAAAACTCATAGGGCGGCGCACGCCCCGGAAAATTCACATTTCGATTTTATCTGTTTGTTCTCAGTATGCTGTGGTGCCCCGGAAAAATCAGATGGCTAGCATGGCAAATATATTTCTGTTTCTTCTGAGTATGCTATGTAAAAGAGCACCTGAATCGAAAAGTTGAGTAAAAAAAAAACTGGGTCGTTTGGGGGGGGGGGGGGGGAAAGCATTTCTTTTTAGGGTTCCGTACCCGAAGGGTGCCAAACGGGACCCTATTACTGAGACTTCGCTGTCCGTCTGTCCGTCCGTCCGTCCTGTCTGTCACCAGGCTGTAACTCATGAATCGTGGTAGCTAGACAGGTGAAAATTTCACAGATGATGTATTTCTGTTGCCGCTATAACAACAAATACTAAAAATCAAAAGAAATTTAATATTAAGGGGGGTTCCCATACAACAAACGTGATTTTTTTTGCTCATTTTTGCTCGATATTGATAATGGTAGCAGGTAGACGCTTAAAATGTTCACAATATATTGAGTATATTATTTACTTAAAAAAAAATACGCGTGTAGCACCGTACACGTGTTAGAAGTAAAACTTCTGTAGCTAGATCATTAAGTGGTACCTATACTATACACCTATACCTACCTATACTAAAAGAGATTTAAATTTCCAATTTTGAGATCCAATCTCTGCTTCAAGTTACTTTTATGTTTCAGACGTCCGATTATTTGAAATTATTTTATACTTGTACTTACTTTTAATACGTCATGTCATTTATTTCCCATCATTCCTTATCTACAATTTGTCGCGCTCGTGGTGATATACTTAACTCATTCAATAGTGTCACTACTATTTGCATCTCGCTCAGATTATATACCATCTGACGTCACGTCTTTAAGCCGTCTCGCTCAAATGTATGCATTGCTTTGCTTGTCTCTGTGCCCAGTCCCTTTATTTAATTGATCGAGTACGTATTTTCAACTATTCCAAGTTAATGTGTACCTGCGGGGCTACCATAAGGCTTGCCACTCACCTCAGTCGCGCAGATAAATGACAAAGAAGATGGCTAAATCAATATATGGACGACTGCCCCAGACATGTACAAAGACTTCTCAACAGCCAATAGCATTTAAATATTCATTCATAAATTTAATTTACTGCGTCTGTATTTAGTTTGTAGAACTTGAAGAAAAAAAAAATATAGGTAAATAAGAGTTGTTACTCAATACTCCGTGATTCCAATATGATTCCGTGACCTTTGCCGTCGCTAGAAATAAGCACCATTTTGCAATAACATGCAACATAACGCCATCTAGCCACTCCTCTGGAAACCTCCTGTTTTCAACAGTTTTGCTAGTTGGCAATTGGCAATTATGTTGCATGTTATTTTTAACGATGGCAAAAGTCACTAATCAATGGCGGAATCATAGAGTATGAAGTGACAACTCTTAATTATTTAATCATTTCCTTCAAGTTCTACAAACTAACTAAAGACGCAGTAATTTATGATAGAATATTTAAATGCTATTAATTGGCTGTTGAGAAGTCTTTGTACATGTCTGGGGCAGTCATTTTGTCAAATTGCCAACTCCTTTCGCGTCTCAATGATGTTTCTCCATAAAATAGCGCGCATTCATTATGATATGACATTAAATTGTGACAAAATGCGTGGCTGGGGTGACTGGCGTGCCTTATGCTACCCCCGCTAACCTATACATACCTACTTTGCTAGGATTTTTTAGGGTTACTTCATCGCGAAGCGATGACGTAACTCTTATTTAATTTTATTCTTGACATTTCCTTAGTCCGCCATACGACATACCTCGATTTTGATATTTTACTTCAACATTATTGACTGGCATGAAGCATTAACTTTAAAATTACAAAAGCTTATTAAAATCAAAATCGTATAATTTCAACAGTTATAACAACAATTCAACTTTAAAATATGTAAGTATTACAAAAATTACATACAAACAAATAAGCGAAACAATAAGCCATTAAACTTATGGCTCTGTAAGCTGTAGACCTCGCTTTGGCCGTTTACTACAGATAAACATTAAATAGGTAGGTATAACACGTACTTAGTAGCTAAACTGCTAATTTGTGACTTGAACTGCACTATATAATAAAAAGTGGCTTTAGAACAGTTCTAGGTACCTACTTATTGTTTTCAAGAAGTCTTAATACAGCCATCCATCACATCGGAATTTGCTTGAAAACTAAATATCACATTTGGATGATTTTAAGTGACTTTATGCGATTACTAGCTGCCCGTTGCGCGACTACGCAGCGCGTTTTAGGTACCTATTCCATAGTTACCGGCCACAAAACGATTCGTTCATCATTTTAGAAATCCATATCGACCCGTGTGACATTGATGAAACTCTTTTCTTACAAACTGTATGGATCGCATCGCACAACTGTCAAACATAAGTTCCGGTTCCAACAAAGAGGTTGAACGAAGTAGTTTTTGGTCACGTCACTGGTTTTGGCCATACCGGAAATCAAGAACTCGTGGAAGAATGCTTAAAATAATTTTTATTTGTTAACGTTTCATCAGGTTTTTCTCTCACTAATTAACATTCTTTATTGTACGAATGTATTATTATCTTATCTGATTAGTTAAAAACCGTATTGAAAATAGTTGCGGTTTTAAAAGTCTTCAGCCGACCCTGACGTCACCGATTCCAATTTCCGTTACATTTCTTAGCCACTCGTGATAGCACCCGGCTTAGTAGCAATTGAAAAGCAAATATATGAATAACCCACAGTTGAGAGGTTAAATAAATTTTACCCCCGTGCCCCAAGAAGTTTTACTTCAAAAATAAATAATTAAATTAAAATTAAATTAATATTTAGGGGGGGATCCCATACTTTTTTTTGCGGTTTTTTATAGATAATGGTACGGAACCCTTCGTGCGCGAGTCCGACTCGCACTTGGCCGGTTTTTAAATCCTGTTATAACAAGAAGAGAAGTTAGAGAAGTTTGAAGCGTTTGTCTGTCTGCCCGTGGCACCCTAGCGGATATTGCGTTTTTTTGTGAATGGTACTAGACTTCCTACGTTGGTTCTTAGCGCGACTTATTAAAATCGGTTCAGTGCGGTTCGGTTTGAAAATTATCAGCTTACTTAACAAGGAAACAAGTCATCCCATCTTTAGACTTAAGCATTCATTGTTTGTTTTGGGGGTGTTTTAATTTTATATTTATAGTTATCCCAAACGCGATGGAAGAAGTACAACTATGCTCCCGTTTAGCCAGTAACACAGATTAATAAAGAGTTAGGAACAGATTGGACACCGTACATAATCGTTCAACTAAAAAGCGACCCTTGCTACAACGCAACAAAGTACAATTCATGCTGTGTAGCGCGGCGCCCGCACTTCGATTACTTGCCTAAAAGTTGCCTCTCTTTCTGTCGCGTAACTCTATCCTCTTCTGAAGCGGCCCGTGAAACTAAGGGTTGTCTCTTGTGACAAATAAAACTGGATATTTACATAACTACTAACTACGAACCACTTACGATTATTATTCTAGATTTGTGAATAACATTTAATATAGGTAGTTTAGGTACCTACCTAACCTTTTACATAATGGCCAGAAATCCTATCGACAGTCAATAGGACAGGGACCTTTATTCATCTATGGGTCTAGAAAGAGAAACGATTCACTCTCAATCGTCCCGTCTTTGACTGTCAATCGAACGAATTCGACTGTCAAACCTAGTACATTTGACAGTCGAAATTGTTCGTTTGACAGCCAAAGACGGGGCGATTGAGAGCGAATCGTTTCTCTTTCTAGACCCGCAGTGCAGTGACGAAACGTCATCAAACAAAGCATGCAGTATTTCTTCGCCTTCATTTTAGTAAGCCACCCGGGCGGCCGGGGCGGCGGCGCTCGGCAACCCACTGAGTCGGGCCGCGCAGCCGGGCCGCGGATCTACTTGTGGCTTTGCAGGTAAAGAGCGGAGTGTCACACGCCTGCCAGTAATTCAATACGCAATTTCTTTTTCTTACGCCACAAGCAACAGCCAGACTTACAGCTTCAGAAGAGCCGCCATTAGCAGACGAACAAACGAAGCTCTGATGAATTTCGGTTTATGTTCCACGCCGCCGCCGCCGAGACGATCGTCTTTGTGGAGACTACTTTCAGCAACACAATAGGGACAAAAGTTATTCAACGACAATGCGAGCACCAAATACCGATCGACCGCCCCCCGCACCCCATCACCCTACTACCGCACCCCCGCTACCATTGTTTACTTTAATACTCGACTTTTATGTAAGCATTTTATCGATGGGATGATTATAATCGCGGGATTGAGTTGGCGAAAGTTTGCCCATACAAATTTTCTATTGTATGCCTGTGGGTTGGGTGATAATAAAGTCGATGTCCTCCTGTTGTTATCGTTCGCTTAAGGAGACCCAAGCATGCGAACTGTATCGGTGGCCAGCAATTTTTCCCGACTACGGAAAAAAGCTGAACGAGCGTTTTGATTTTGACCGGTATGTATGTCTTCATCAGCCATTTCATTCACCATCATACAATTTGTAATTAATTAACAGAATTAATTGAATTATTATGTAAATCAAACTGAAATTTATTTAGAGATGTATATTAATATCAATTTAGTCTTGCCATAGTCTTCTGGGCACCTTGCCCAGCGACAACGGCAGTGATCTGGCTCAAATTTTCTATTTAAATTAAATTTTTCATTAAATTATTATTATTTTAATTGAAATGTATATGAACCTGTAATTATGTAAAAATAAATACGTTAAAAAAATGTAAACTTAACTTAAATAAATAAATAAAAAATTGTAATTAATTAACTAAATAACTATTGTTACTCAATATTTGTTATATAATACGCAATAAATATATGAGTATGAGTATATAATGAAATGTAATTTGATATGTTATGAACTGTAATTTAATGCATGCTGTGTTTCCCTATAAGTGGACAAACATCTAAAATGAGTACTAAATGTAACAATTAAGTAAACTTGTATTGTCCGTTGGCGGACCTGAACCAATAAAATAAAATAAAAAATAAAATCAGTTCCCTCCCACGCGTTAGAAACGACTTGATTGTCCACTGAGGATGGTTATACAGGTTGTAACAGAATGGTGTAGTCATATTTTAGGGGGTTGTTAGAGAGAACATTCTGAGCAACTTTTACTATGAAACCGATTTGATCAGCAACTTTATTTTTCATTGCTCCATGAGTTTTGGTCCGAGTGGTCAGCTGATTTGTATAGAGAAGTGAAAATTAAAGTTGCCCTGATCAAATCGGTTTATAGCGAAAGTTGCTCAGAATGATGTCCCTAACAACCCCCTAATATGACTACACCTTTCTGTGTACACTTTGACAAATACAACTGAACAGCAATCATCACAATGTCAACTCATTAATTAAACCATTTAGAGAAACCTTTCTAATTGCGTCATAAAGAGGTTTATTGTCCCTGTATCCCCGAGCTAGTGCTGCGACCTACGACAGAAGCACGAAACAAAAGTCACTTGTCGCACCAACTTCTCTTCACTCCACTTCACTATAGACCCCACAAAGCCACGGAACGTCATTTAACTGCACACGTTTCATTGGCTCTGAATGGTTCTTAGACCGCCGAAGAAAAAGAAAGGCCAATTACTAAGCCTTTGTGAGCCGTCCTCTTTTGGGCCCTAGTGTAACTTTATGCATGGACTCTCGCGTTTTTATTCGGTTTCGGTAATTTGGCTTCACTGTCTACTCCCGCTGTGGAAAAGTTCAGGCTTTTGTGTTCGGCCCGGAGTTTTCTTTTCAATGGAAACAAGGAGACCGTTGTTTATATACATTTCTATGTATTCAAATCTCATTCGAATTCAAGACCTTACAAATAGCTGAGAATTAAATAACCGGCTAAGTGCGAGTTGGACTTGCGCACGAAGGGTTCCGTACCATTATATATAAAAAAACGCAAAAAAATCACGTTAGTTGTATGGGAGCCACCCTTAATATTAAACTTCTTTTGTTTTTTAGTATTTGTTGTTATAGCGGCAACAGAAATACATCATCTGTGAAAATTTCAACTGTCTAGCTACCACGGTTCATGAGATACAGCCTGGTGACAGACAGACGGACGGACAGCGAAGTCTCAGTAATAGGGTCCCGTTTGGCACCCTTCGGGTACGGAACCCTAAAAAGAATATATTTTTGATCAACCGCTAAGGCTACGTGCTGTTTTTGTTTCTCTCTGCCGCCCGCCCGCCCAAGGTAAATCTCTCAGCCTCTCAGCCAATCGGACGGTCAGTGGCTTGCGTTGCGGACTTGCGGTTTCTTTTGCAGTTTGCATGTTTCACTTCCCTTTTTCATGAGTTTTTTTAGTTTTTTTTAAGAAAATGTATAAAGGAATTGATCCTTCTCGCCTGATTACTTTTAATGTTTGTAAAGTAAAGTATTTAATAGTAAGTACTTAGTTTGGTAAGAATTGAAAGTGCATTAGATTCAAAGAAAAAAATCGCGTCTTACACTCTGCAGCACAGGAAGCGAAAAGCCTGAGCTAACATTCCAATCAAACTAAACCATACATTTTACTACATGGACTGATGGACTTTACTTTCAATCAGTGATCTTAACTGACAATCATACTGAAATACAGATATCTCCATCAGAAACTTCTCTGATCTTATCCTAATATCCGACCCGATAAGTCGCGCTCCATTCAACCAAATGCATTGTCATTGGTTGAATAAGAGAAGGTTGTTCTTTATAATCGAGGATATATCGCACCTTTAGTACAGCAAAGACCTGACTCAAAAAACCGACTTTATGGGAAATCGCTAAAAACAGTTTGAGCACCCAAAACTTTAAGTTAAAGTCGATACAGTGCATTAAGCATATTATTTACCAAGATTGATTCTTTCTTTCTTCATCATTAACACTTAATTTTCAAGTAAAATAATTGAAACAAAAAGTAAAACTAAAAAAAAACAGTCCCCCCAAGTTAGCACAAGCTTTATTTGTTCGGAAAATTGGGTTTAGCACTACTGAATAGCCACTTAAGTTTCGTTGAATTCGGAATTTTCTCGAATTTTGTATGGAGTGAATCTCCGGTAACTGGGGTAAGAAGGTTAATGTGAGAGAGAATACTTAATTACTACAATAATGCTATTCACTCACGCCTTTTCCCAAACCAAGTGACAGAGGCAAAACTGTACCTACGTTTAGTTGGTTATTCAATACTCTATTTTTAACCGACTTCCCAAAGGAGGAGGTTTACAATTCGTCCGGATGTTTGTTTTTTTTTATTATTATTTTTTTTTTTTTTTATTTTATTTTTTTATGTATGTTCCCCGACAGCGCCTAAACGGGTGGACCAATTTGGAAAATTATTTTTTTGTTTGAAAGGGTTTACCTTCCCATTGGTCCCATTGACACCAGGTCAGGATCTGATGATGGGATCCTGGAGAAATCGAGGGAACTCTTCAAATATTATAGGCAGACCTATAGTGATTTTTGTGTTTTTCATAATAACTCGTGCAAATGCACATGGTAAGCATAATATTGTGATGCGGAACTGCTGATGAAGACCACATATGGCCACCAGAACTGCTCAATACTAGGTACAAATACAATGCGTGGCTGACGGGCAGGCAACGCATAGCCTAAACCGGTTGACCTAGAGCCATGAAACTTTGTACAGGGGTTCCTTAGTAGCGTGGGGTAGCACTGATATGGGATTTGACTAAATTAATTCCCCAAGGGGGGGGGGATAAGGGGTTACAGTTTGTATTAAACTCAATCTAATCAAATAGGGTTAGTGGAAGTCGGTTTTTTCTAAAGTTTACTTTTTGTTTCAATTATTTGCGTAACAGAGGCGTTGCGATTGTACTCAAAGTCAAGTATCCTCTTTCCATTCGCGCATACCAGTCTTCCAGCGCTATGCGTTTATCGGACGCAGTTGTTCGTTAGCGCGTCATAGTCAATAGCTCGAAGCCTGCTATAAATTTAGTATTGAGCGGACATACAACAATGCGCGTTTTGTCTTGCAAATGAAAACGCGCATTTCGCGGCATTGTCCCGCTGTTTCGGTGGCCGGCATTATTAACGGGGAACATGAAAGACAAAAGGTTCGTCTGCAGTACTGGCGCTGGCCTAGATAGCGGATTATTGTAGTAACACAATGGGGACGTTAATTCCGCGACTCTACATATTTTGTTGTTCGCCGACTTATCTCTTTGTATTGATAGGATCGGGTTTTGAGTACAGGCAATCGTGCGTTTCGAAGAAGAGGGGTAGAGAGTCGAAGGCAAAGGATTTCATAGCTAGGATCCTCCTGAATAAGAGTGTTCTAAGTCATTTTTACATGGCACTAAGAATGGCCGTAGCATAAAGCATATCATAACATGCTTTGCTTTAAATTCTCAGGAATAAGATATTCGCCTACTTACAAAATGTTCGGTTACATTCAAATGTACCGTCACGCCATTTCCCATCCGGGCTGGCAGAGGAAGTAGGAACAGTGCCCAAATTTAACCATTTCAATTGCGTGACAGGGGGCTAGCCCATTAACCAATAAGTAAGTTAGAATACTTTTCCATAAGTAACTAACTGCTCAGTTTGTCAAATAACAGGCCAAGTGCGAGTCGGACTCGCGCACGAAGGGTTCTATAAAAAACCGCAAAAAAATATGTATGGGAGCCCCCCCAAAATATTAATTTAATTTTAATTTAATTATTTATTTTTTAAGTAAATAATATACTTAATATATTGTGAACATTTTAAGCGTCTACCTGCTACCATTATCAATATCGAGCAAAAATGAGCAAAAAAATCACGTTTATTGTATGGGAGCCCCCCTTAATATTAAATTTCTTTTGATTTTTAGTATTTGTTGTTATAGCGGCAACAGAAATACATCATCTGTGAAAATTTCAACTGTCTAGCTATCACGGTTCGTGAGATAGAGCCTGGTGACAGACGGATGGACGGACGGACGGACAGACGGACAGCGAAGTCTCAGTAATAGGGTCCCGTTTGGCACCCTTCGGGTACGGAACCCTAAAAACATCTTTCTGATAGGGCCAAAACAAAATAAAAGATATAAGTATAGGTACCTACCTGAGTAGTATTCTAAAAGCTATTCAACTGAAGGCTGTGACTGAATGTTACAAGTCCGCGGGATAACCTATTTTTGAACCTTTGAATGTTTTCCCACAGCCCTCACTTATTCTTTGGCGCCTTTTGTGATGTCGTCGCCTGGTTCTAGGCTACCAGGCGACATCACCCGCCCGCAGGGTTTAAAGAAAATTGTGCCAATGTACGTATTTGTAGGGGAAATAAAATATTCGAAAAATCGTATTTTTAGAAACCAATCAGTATGCCCTAAGAATCCCAGTTTAGCATTACCAGTCTTATTGTAAAACGGAGGCATGGAAAAGATGGATACTATCAAAACACCAGCTGGCAAAATGACTATAATAAATAAATAAGTTCGTGTTACACATACTCAGCATCAGACATAAGTGAGCAAGCAAGACAAATACCTCGACTCTATACCGAAATTGGGTAAATAGGCTATGGCTAATTGAAATTATTCTATAAATTGATGTCCTACCGTTCCTATTGTGTTTCCATCTTTCCACAAATGCACAATTGTCCCTATCTAAAGGTGGACAGTTTCCTCTGAGATGCGGCTTTGTACATGAAAGTTGAATAAAGTGACCGCCACTGAATCTGAATGCGTTTGTCGAAGCGCGAGGATTGTCCGTCCCCTCATTGTAGGCCCACACAATGAAGGCAAGCCGACCTCTGCTCTACACTGCCGAGTGTTGACTGAAAGCGGATTGTGAGAGTTACATCTTCTACTCTAAACATAGCTGCTGCAATGTGCAGTCGTCTATAGGAAACGAACGTACATTGATGTGGTCCATGTCCTCCCATGTGGACACCAGGGAGACTGCTAATGACATGACACTTGTTGGTAATTAAGTTTTTGTATTATTTGATCTAACACGTGCTGTTTGGACATTTTTTTATCTGACACAGATTCTGTCACAGGCGCGATAGTATGAAATAGAAGAAATAGTCAGTCGGAAAATCACACACCAATCCGCACAATTAATTTATGGGCTCGTGAATAAAAATACAATCGTGCCACCGCTTATTATCCCCTATTTTAGTGAATAGCCGAATTAAGTTAATGTGATTTAATATCAAGGTTTTATGTGCGGGGGTGTTGGCTACATTTCCTGCCAACAAAGTGTCGTTTTTTATCGATCTTCGGTAAACAATAGACGTGGTACAATAGTGTGAATGGCGCGCGATGCTAGATTAGGCATGGTCGGGATGTGGGCTGACTGATCTGAAAGGGGGAGGACAGGCTGTTTGGAGGGCTCATAAGTTTTGTTTGACTAATAAATAGAGAGATGAGGGACGCCGCCTGTTTGACTAATAGTGTAGTAGTCACATTTTTTTTAACCCGTTTACTCGCAGAAGCACACCGCTCGAACGACCGGTCACCGAACAATGGCGAACTATTGTTATATAAGATGTGTTGGCGAACCAGTTAATAGTGAAATTAATTTGCTAAAAGCATACAAAATATCATAACGTCACGCTTTAGCCCATAGGGTACGGCAAAGGCACAGAGTCAACCACTATTGTTTTAAAGTGCTGGATATTATGAACGATACAAATTACAAAGTTCTGTTAGCCGTATTTTGCGTGATGCATGTGTTACTATTTATTAAGCTCCACTTGGAAAGAGACGAGAGTATGCAAATAAATAGAAGCGACAGACCACAAACCCAGAGGCGGTTTTAAGTGAGTTCAAACACGAAAAAAGAGGGAAAGTGGTGGCACAATACTCTCATTGTGTTGTGACCGGGAATCACTTCGGCACACGGGATATGGTAGGGGGAAAGGGGGTATGAATTGGGGGAGGGGTAAGGGGATGTGTCTATTGTCTATTGATGAGCGTCGTCTGCTGCTTTGCCTTGGTTCTTCTGTTGTTGGCTGTCTGTGGTGCTTAGTCATGTTCGTTCAGAGTATCAGTGACGATGATGAAATATTTCACTAAAAATTTTCTGAAGCTATAAAAAAAATTGGCACCAACAGTCTATTCACCGAGTAAATTATCTTTCGACAGCTCAAAACCCATGCATTTTTGACATCAACAATGAAATTGGTACCTATATCGTGTAGTACGCAATATCCGCTAAACTGTGGATAGCTAAAAAAAATCGTTGAAAAAGTGCGAGTCAGAATCTCACATGAAGGGTTCCGCACCATCGTACAAAAAAGTACAAAAATATACATTTCTTGTATGACCCCTTATTTTTTATGGTTCAGTATTTGTTGCTGAACACTACCTAGGTATACGGTTTGTGAGATAGAGCCCGCTGACAGTCAGACGGACAGACAAATGCACAGCGAAAGCTTGGTCCCGTTTGGCACCCTTCGGGTACGGAACCTTGCAAATGGCCCGCGAATGGACAGAGAATAAATAATATTATGAAACTGTTGCATAATGAGGGGTATTAAAACACGAGTGAGTGTTTTTAATAGTATCCCACAAAAGTTTTAATACCTAGTTATGTGCGAGTTTTGTACGAGAAGTAGTGTTATTACTATTTTTTTAATTTGATTACTGTATTTTGTTTATAAAGTACGTGTTTATGAATTCTATTTCAAGTTTGTAATTCGAACTTTATAAATCAGAGTAGATAAAATACAATACTTTATTGTCTAATAGGATTCTAGCTGCGTATAACCTAGTTAGGTAGAAGATGTTGCATTTATTACAAGTTAGAGCTCCTCAGTCCAATTCACGTCCCATTCAAATGTTTACAGATACTCTCAGTATAGGCACTGCGAGTATTGTGTTACGATGTCATATTTGTCGACAATGGCCACCCTTTATGTGGCAAACAATCATGTTGCTGATGATGAATTTCGCTTTATGTCTGCGCAGCGTCTTTGTTTGGTGTTTCCCTCTAGTGGACGACACAATGGCACAAAAGTTGTTCAATACCGTCGCGAGCTAATACCTACCCCGGCCCGCTCGCCATTGTTTTCGATAATGTTCGACTTTTATGGATATTTACAATGGATTCCAGTAATGGAGATAATTAAATCGGGAAACATCCACGTGTAAAGGCGCTGTTACTCACCTATACGTGACGTGACATTATGTGTGGCGTGGTATGATATGACAGCCAATAGCCATAATGCCTCTTGCAGTGTAGTAGGATGGTATGTAATGCTTAACCTTTTGGCGTGTGTACGTACGTTCCTATTAAGCTCGTTGTCTCGTTCACACTCAGGAAACACTCGTCTACAGTTGTCATATCAAATAGAACACAGCAAAAGTGTATCGTTGTATCGTTGATCTCAAGGGTGCAAAATGTCATATTTGACAATCCTCAAATCCGAATACGGCATTTTACGTGCTTAGGAGCAATCTTTACTATATTCGTATTTAGAGACTTGGGCTCCTGCATGTTGCGTTGCGATATGTACTGTCATTACGGGTGGTCTAGCGGGTTTCATGCTTGCCTCTCACGCAGGAGATGCAAGTTCAGATTCCGTTGCTGACCATGTTGTACCAATGAGATCATGTAGAAAAAAATAAACTAGTTTTTATGTTATGAGCTCTAAATCGAAGCTTTTCTCTGCCGAGACCTGATTTTAATGTCAGCCAACAGGAATTTATTGTATTTTTCCTAACAGCCCGTCAGTTTTCCATTCAGCTATCACGGCCATTGTTTACACCTATCTCGGTCTATCTTTTGTATAAATTCAATAACTATCCAACTTTCATGCGAGATGAATAGCTCCCTCGGATCGTATGCATTGGCGTTGTGTACGAGCCGGTAACCGCAAAGTTCTTTTGTCGTGATTATCTGGGAATATCGGATAGCGGGGACGAAGCGATATTAATAATCGAGTATCGATAGTTCCCACCCCTGATGCTCATGCATTCTATTGATTTTGCGTTGGTAAGGAAGTACTAACTCGACTTATGTCATGCCATGGCAACATTAGTTCTTAGAGGCATACAATAAGAACGGTATATGTCTAGTTTAAAGTCGATTTGTGTACCAGACTGTAGTATCGACAGGTTGATTCAACTAGTAATTCTTTAGTTTAAAGCTCATACTTACTAACATCATTTTGATAGTGTTGGTGTATTAATCAACAGTACCACTGATACTGTCATCCACGCATCGATTGCAGTATCGATAGACCATCGATTAATCAGGCAACACTATCGGGAAGCGTTGCCTGCGGCGTCGACATCGGCAAACTGCATTTATGGAGTTATCTGGCCATTGTCGAGGTGTGGATGCCGCTCGCATAATGTATTCTGTGTTGTTCCTAAAGGCTGTCCACAAACGTGCGCGAATCCGCGGAACATCCACCGTGGATTCGATTCGGAGAAGAGTTTCGCGGTACTGAATTTTACGTTACCAAAGACACAACTTTGCCAAGATAAATAATTAACATAACAAGCGTCACAAAGCGTCATGAGGCAGAACGTGTCCACTTTAGCCAGTGGTTTAATATTTAATTTTGCGTGACAAGGGGCTAGCCCATCGCCGCATCTATGGAGTAATGAAGCTTTCCTTACGATGTTTTCCATCAATGCAATCTATTCTCTGACTGTCTTGATATTTTGAAAGCTGTTAGCCAACTTCAAATTGACGTTGACTAAAACGCGATTAATTCACACACATTCACACGAGCTTTCGTCATCTCGATTGTAATAGAATTTGAAAGGAATTGGGATTGGGATGTAGTCTTATATTGATCTTTTGGCGCGTAAGTGACGGTTACAGGGGGCGCCACTTCTCCGCAACTTAACGCAACGAATCTGTCTTAAACACAGACCTTTCATTTCTCATTGCGATTGCGACTGATGCAAAAAAGTTTGTTCATGTGAAAGCAGTATTTTCAATTCATTACTGAACATAATTTTTCATGAATTTCTGGAAGTAAAAATACTGCATAACATAGCGTCACAGCGTTTTCCTATACGGGGTGGCAGAATAACATGCTTGCATGTTTTGTTTCTTTCTCGTTCTGTTGTGTGTCATTTCATTTTCATTTTTAGGGTTCCAATCCTTATTAGGTTTCCGTCCGTCCGTCCGTCCGTCCGTCCGTCCGTCCGTCCGTCCGTCCGTCCATCCGTCCGTCCGTCCGTCCGTCCGTCCGTCCATCCGTCCGTCCGTCCGTCCGTCCGTCCGTCCGTCCGTCCGTCCGTCCGTCCGTTCGTCTGTCTGTCTGTCTGTCTGTCTGTCTGTCTGTCTGTCTGTCTGTCTGTCTGTCTGTCTGTTTTTTTTGTATCTTCTCCATGTCGTGTCTCCTGTCATATCTGGGATTGCGCCTACGGCTTTTGTACATTAGCACGTGCAATAAATATAATACCATATTCAACTAGAACTTGTTCAAACTGAAGTGACGCGCCCCACTACTGCATTTACACTCACAAGTAGGTATATCGCAAATGAAGGAGGGGCATGTCATTTCAGTTTCAACAAGCTCCTACTATTGTGTATTTAGTGCACTCCCTCTACCGCATTTAACTGATGCCCAAGAGAGTTCCCTTATTATTCAAGTTTCCCTGCACGTGTCACGTACGGCTCAAGTTGTCGTCCTGCAAGGACTAGCATTACTGCGCGTTTAACTGACCTGATGAGGAGTTGCTAGAATGGAGACGCCCTTTAAGAGCGTAGTCGGTCTGCGACAAAATTGAGAAATAGGTATTTGTACAAACTATTGCCGTCGCGTTGCGCCCAAGCGACCGCGCTATCAATGTGCGTGTGAGTAGTGTGTTCGTGTGCGTGCGTAGATACCACTCCCGCGCCCGGCCGCTTTTCGTTCTGCGGTCTTTCAGTTGCATTTGCTATCGGCATCGGTCGGCGTTTGCAGTGTTTGGCATTTACGAGCTACTTACTCGATCAAATTATTGTGTTAGACGTTTTTTATTGTTTACAGTCTATGCTTTACTGAACTGACTTGGCTTGTGTATCGGATTTTGAGTAAAGTAGAATCCTGAGGGAGCGAGGGAATCAAAGTACATCACTCGAGCCAAAAATAGTTTTTACTCCTGAGGTGGACACTCTACTTTTCATCACCCTCTATGAGAAAAGTAGTAAGTAATCAATAAAATAACATACATGTACTTATACAGGGTGTCACAGAAAGGGGTGTACATGCGGAAAGAGGGACATCATTCTGAACATCTTTCACTATGGGATCGACTTGATCAGAGCAACTTAATTTTTAACTCAGCACTAATTATTTTTACAACTAACTAATTTTTATCGGTGTCAATCGATTCGGTCGATCGGATTATCTAATCTGTGTCGAGTACGCATTTTAGTACAAACTTTTTTTTTATTGGCTGCGTTTAGGGTCTGTCGGCCTGAGTGGTAGTGAAACTGATTATTGACAGCATTTTTTTCCTTTGTACTGGCAGCAAAATTAAAAAAGTTACTTTTAGTCCCTAGGGACTAAATGACCTACTTTAGTCCCTGTTTGTCGGGACTAAAGTAGATCTTTTTGAATAGATGTGATGAAAACAAAATAAAGCGCGTTTATTCTTGAGCGCTAAAAGAAAAAATAGTAGATTGTACAACAAGGGCATAAAACGCACCATTTTACCCGAGACGTATATATCCACCCGAGCCGCAGGCATTGATTGATTGACATCGTTAAAAGTAAATATTATGAAATAATTGCAAATTGAAATTACCGAGAAAAAATAAGGACTTCCCGCCATTAAACTTTTTTTTTTGGACGTGCCTCCGCAGCCGGCTCTGGCCGCCGGCAGTGGCACTTAGCATAGGTGTATGTGGCTGTTTACCTGACGACCTTTGTCAGAGTCTGAGATTTAGACGAAGATTTTACTTTATGCTCTAGAACATAAAATTTGATTTTATGCTGGCTATACCCGACATAAAGACGAACTTTACGAGCATGAGAAGTGAAAACATCATTTACGTGTAAAGCGGAAGATTCATTTTGCACCGCGCACGGTATTATCCAAGTAAGTATTTAAGTACCTATGATACTTTAAAGAGGCTGGAATCGACCTTGAATAGCATAGCCGGATTCCACTTACTCCAGATGGTCATTAGATAAATGGTAACAATGTGAAAGCGGCTACAACCTGGTAAACCCCCGCCTAACGAAGGCAAAAGGGGTGTTATGACTTTGACGTGTGAGTCACTCTGTCTGTGTATCTGTCTGTGTGTCTGTCTCTCAGCTCGCGGAGCGTAAACGGGTGAACCGATTTGAATATTGTTTTTTTATTCGTAAGTAGATTTCTTGGAGCATGTTGTTGTGGTATATGTCGAGCTGGTCTTAGGGTTATTAGGGACTACATATACCCTATCCAATATAACAGACAACCTGACATATGTCAATCTTAGCATGTTAGTAAGGGGATATTGCTCATAAAATTCGAGCCCTTTAAACATTTGTGAATCGGAAAGTTGTCTAACATTTTATCCTTGTTTCTTCAGTTACCTTGAATATGGTTGAAAATGAAGTAATAATATCTTTAAGTGCTAAAAGCAGTGATAGCGATGACAACTCTTCTGTTAGTTCAACTGAATGAACAAATTTCGATTCGTTTTGGTAACATCCCTAGTGATTAAAAAGTGGATTCTATGAAGTTTTAGGTTAGCTGTCAAGTTGGCTGTTATATTGGATAGGGTATAGGAACATCATTCTGAACAACTAACTCACTATGGGACCAACTAGATCAGAGCTTGTAATGCCCATTTCGTTACACCTATAATTATTTTATCGATATTGCCTATAATGAAGGTACAGCATCCGCCATTTTATTTACCGAAAACTGTTTGTAGGTCGGCAGCTTTCAGAACTATTTTTAGCTGTCAGAAAATCCCTTATTGTAAACCTCCTCCTTTTGTGAAGTCGGTTAAAAACGATTCAATCGGAGCAACTTGACCGATTCGATTAGTAGAAGATATCTGCGTATATCTACTTGGCGCTTTTACCGGTTCTCTTTGCTCAGGTAACTCTTTAGTTATGTAGAATCAATTACAAGCAAGCAAGCAATTACTGGACACATCATGATGTGGCGGGTTTTAACGAAAAATTGTCTTTAAGAATTTTTATTCAGCACTACGTGATGTTGTTTGTGTTTTACATGTCAAACGAACACGAAGACTATTCGGGGGCTTCGCTGCGGTCGCCCCCTTTAGTCTTCACCTAAGCTTGCCATAAGAGATTTTATCGTTTCATCATGAGATTTCACGATGATTCTACGATCGGCCGCCGACAGTTAGATCCAAGATTCCATTACTGCTGGACTGTATGAATCCATGGTAGAATATAAATCAATAGAGTGAATCATAATGTATGAATTACATACACCCCAAATATTACACAACACACCCACCCACATTAGTAGGGTGGATGACGTGGTAAATTGGTAACAGACACGATGACGTCATATTTCTTGAATGCATCTCCATTATCGCTCTGAATGGAGTTACTTTGTCGGCATACTATGACAAAAGCGTATCCACATTCAATAAAGCCGTCGATTACACAATTTGTAATATTATATTCATGTCAAAGCCACCAATATGAGCTTGCCGTATTTGTATTGTTGAGGCAAATTCAATAGGTTTACGATTTACTTAGATATGACAGCAGAAGGACCGTAATAAAATAATAAACCACTCTCAATAAAATGTGGCTAAGTAGATAGATTTAGAGTATTTTGTGCAATAAATTCATTTGGCGGTACCCGGATTTCATATTTTGTATGACAACTCGTGTCAATGCTTCAATTTGAAGTGGATTGTGTCAGAGGTACAGATAAGAATCTGGTCAAATCAGTGTCATAATGAAAGTTGTTCTTCCAGAATATTCTAACTACCCACACCCTAATTTTCCATCTACGCCTTGTTTATAATAATAATAATAATCTTTATTTCAGGTACCTTAAAGCTAGAGATACATATTTTATAACCTTAACCTAACCTATAGGTGAGCCTACCTACCTACCTACCCTAGCCTAGCTAGGGATTTTCTTCATATATTCGGCTTAGTCCATGCATCCCTAGTCCAATTACACCTGGTCCTATATACCGACCGGCCGAGATCGGACTGGAGATGAGTATGGACTAGGTCGTATTTTCGGTGCGCGAGTGAAGAAATCACACCATCAAGTGGAGGGGGGCGGAAGCTTTCAAAATGAAGTGCATAGTAAACATTCAATTTGTTACAAGCATTTTTAGCGGGGAGAAAAATATGCGACGTCCCCACGGACCTATCGGATTTCACCGTTTTTGCGAGCGTTCAGGGAAATGGCATTTTATTGGTGAAATGGATGAGAAATGTCTTATTTTAAGAGGTTCAGTTTACTTTTGAATATATGTGTGTGTGTGTGTGTGTGAGGGTGTGTGTGTGTGTGTGAGGGTGTGTGTGTGTGTGTGAGGGTGTGTGTGTGTGTGTGTGTGAGGGTGTGTGAGGGTGTATGTGCGTGTGTATCGTATTCTAGTTAGCTAAAGCCTACAGAGAGGTAATTGTAATAATCTCAGGTTTAAACAAAAATAGACGAGTTTTGTTTGTAACTTAAAGGTGTTTTGGTAACCTGCTACGGACCATTGGCGTCATTTTTATGCGCGGCCACCCATATCTTTATCATTATTTGGTAGCAGTATCATAATGTATTATATCTAAAGAGGAAGCATTGCTGTAAATCATTTCGAAGCTGAGATAATAGAGCTTCAAGTGACACTTTTTGAACTGAAAAAACTTTAAATTGAGATATCTCAGTCCCGAAATGATTTAGCTATAAGTATGTGCTCTATAGTAAGATTTTTAATTATTCTTTTAAATTTATTAATTTCATGAGGTGCCGCCTAATCGCCAATACTCAAAATTGACCAAACTATATATGGAAACGTCAAAACGACGCCAACATTACTCAATGCCATTTGCTAGTTACTCGTAGTTTCAAGTTGTTTCTAATTGATTAAGATAAGCTTTTGACGCCTCTAGAATATTATGTTAAATCCTTTGTTCGCTTGCTAGACCCGTCTACATGAAATAATCATGTCATCTAATTAGATTCTGCGACGACCGCGTTGAACTTAGTCTATTGTAAGGAAGGACAATGACAGCTAATTCCTGATCTATGTAACTTCGTGTAGGTATTGTTCCTGTGTTGACAGATTTTCCTATTATAAATGGAAGCATGCGAACAATGTGTTCTAAATGTGCTGCATTGTATAGCTTCTGAATGGCGTAGAATTTAATATGAAGATCTCTCTATGTTGTTTTAGTTTAAAATAATATATTTAGCTTATGGTCGATTTTACAGATTCAAATCGTTTATTGTGGAATGTAATTTAACTTAAATGTTGCATAATATTAGGCATTCTTAATCAATCAGTTTATTTACCTACGGAATTTGCACCTGTGGACTGTCAAATAGAGCTATCTGTCTGTTATGCTGGGAATTGTAACATTTTTTTATTAGAATCATTGAATACAACATACTACTCGTACATACAAGGATAATGTGAAGTTAACATGAGTTAATGCAGTAAAGTTAAGGTGAACGGTTCGTACTCTGCATACTTGCAAAGGCAGTGGGTATAAATTGTTTCCGACATACATCAATCAAAGCTTCCGGTTCGGGCTTGATAATTGGGTGATACCGCCACGATATATTTATACAGCGGACAATTGGAAATGTCCATAACTCACGAAATTATACGAAAAAGATTTTTAGTATTCCAAAATGTTACCTTTTTGATTACCTTGGCTACCCTATAACCTTTTTCGCCGACCTGATTTTAACACTTTTTTATATAAATATGATTAGAATGCTTGGATTCCTTATTCAGCTTACAGTGAAACTTAACAATTATTGCCCTTGCAAATCTGCCGCCCTAGGCTCAAGCCTACTCAGCCTGCTGATAAATCCGCCACTGTAACAATACCTGTAGGCACATTATGTACACCTGTAGAACATCACTACCACAAATAAAATAAATATAATTATAGCCGAACTCCTATAGGAGATAATTATGGTCTGGGAGAGGAGGAAGAAGAGCTGGTTATGTTATTGTAAGCAATCTCAATACTCTAACCAAAGCGCAGAGTAAGCGTAAGCCCTAATCGGTGTTTTATAAGTATCTCGATACGACCCACAATAATTGATTTCTGATTTCTCCCTCATGTCATGTCATCCATTTTCACCAAACACTTCAATTTGCGGTGTTATTCAAATTCATTTGAGGATATATTTTTTCCGTTTCGTTGTCAAGTGCTACTCATCAACCCTACCTAATTAGTCAGATAGCCAATTAAGCTCAAAAAGAAATTTATTTTTTCTGCAAGATAATAATTATGATTTTAGTATATTCTGGACTTACATAGTAAAGGTAGATCTCGTTTTTTAACATAAATATTTAAGTTTGAGAGAATATTTTGAAATAAATGTCTTAAGAAGAAATAAACGAAGAAAGACGATATTAAACCTGCTCCACCGTAAATAAATATAAAGAAAACTTTTCGGCGAAAATTTGAATTGTTCGTTACAAACCTCTATTCAAATGGGAGTTTTGTTCATTTCAGCTTTTGAACACAACAGTAGTAGATATCGAACGAGTCCATTGTTGGATGTGACATCTGAAAGCATTGTGCCAAGCAAGAAGTACAATCGCGCCATTACCAGAGCCCATTGTGACAATGTTAACATATCGTTATCTCGATCAAGCGCCATCTATTGTCAGCGCGGGGACTTTTGTGTAAGAAAACTGCTTCTTTTCAGCGAAGCCCCGGTGTCTGAATAGTTTCCAATATTAGTTGAAACGCGATGAACGCAGAGGTCGGTGGGTAATGGCTATTGACATTGTGGCTGTGCCATGCGCGTGTTAGCATATAAATGCTTTTGTACTAGATATTATATTGAATTAATTAACCATGTTGTAATTAATTATGCATTTCCTCAGTGATTTCTGTTGTCGAGATTTCATTTGTTTCGATCAAGCACCTAATTCTCAGTTTCGGGAAATGACGTATCAAAAATACCACTGCTCAAGGTATTTTTGATACAGCCTTTATAAATTACAGAGACGTCCTAAAAATGAAACATCAATGAGAAATCATACCTGGTAATCATAGATTGTATTTATGGCCTTCAGCTATTTTATTTCAGCTTGTCATTTCATTTGTCATGAGGAGGCGCGGTATCGCGCCGGGAAGTGACGTATGATTTTGGCGTTGAAATAGATGAGCATAGTCTTAAAATTATAAGGATGTTCTTAAAAATAACATTTTAATGAGAAATTATGGTTTAAAATACTAGGCGTCATACTTATGGGCTTTAACTATTTTAATAATGGTGTTTGATCAGGCAAAATGTTTTGGCGCGAACTTTACGCGCCAAGACGGTTCCTCCTTGGGCTGTTTGAAGCATTGGAGGGACAGTCTGGTGGCAAGTGAGATTGAGAAAGGTTGTTGTGTTGGTGTTGAGAGATTGTCTTCGTGGTGGACTGGACACGAATAAGATAAGTGTATTATATTCTAAATGTATCAATGTATTGTATTGTTGTATATTTCGGTGCAAACTGCACAAACTTTTTAGTGAGATGTAGTGTGTACTATCTATGAAATTAGTTCGGTTTAGAATAAGACAAAATGTATGAATATGTTTAAAAGAGATCAAAAGATTAATCTGTGTGAGTTTCTTCGCCCTTCTTCTCTCACAGTGGTCCAACGTAGTGAAGTGGCAAGGGGGGGTGAAGTGTTCTAACTCTGGGAATAAGTATTTTAAAATATCTACAGAAAATAAATACCTTTGATTTGAAATTCCTAACTGAGTTTGTTATTATCAAAAAGTTCCATATCGTACATACAATTGGTCTGTATAGCTTGACCAGAACTACCTACTTACTTAGATCAGGACTGATGAAATTAGGAGAAGACATCTTCCGATAACTCAACGATCAGAATGAATCATCATTATAATTGGATATCAATCTTATCATGAATTAGATTATTACCTATAGCTAAAGTTAAACATATACCATACAAAACATAGAATAGTCCTCCATTACCTCGGTTAAATTCTATTTCCTGACAGTTTAATTATATTTTCTGACATCGGAAGTGGGGTCGATCTTTCATTGCCCATTATAATTGTATTGTTTTTTCAGCTGAACCCTGTTGCTGCAGCATAGAGACACTTCGGAACGAGTTTAATTGGAGCGACATTAGCCAAGCAGCCAAAGCCGGTAAGGCCCTACGGGGATCTCCCGTATCGTGGTTCAAACGTAACTGGGTGGCCTTCAGAAAAGACTTTGTAGATGACCCGATGAAGAAAAGTTTTGTCTAGTTCAAACTTTGCTCGTACTTACTTACTGTGAATACGCTAGAGAAAAAAATAAGATTATTGCGAAATTGTAAGGTATCATTCACGGAACTTCAAAAATCGAGCTGGCATGTTACTGTCACAAACACAGACATGTTAAATAGCGATTGCGGTGCTAAGCTAATACGTCAGATTGGCCGAACCATCTATAAAAGGTTCAAGAAAGTTTTAACACAATAATTTTATACTTATCTTATCAACTGTTTATCCATCCTTATTTGATGGTTTCCATTTCATAGGTTTTGATTTTTATTAAAAAGTAATAAGGTTACAAATCGCGGGCCATTTTTACAACTATCCACAGTAAGGTAAAAAGTAAATGTAGCCCATTAATGTCCCCGCCGAGGGGCACATGCCTTTACTCGGATCCGAGTAAGATTGAGCCATACTCCACCACGCTGGCTCAGTACGGGTTGACTGGTTGATCAGTATATATATCACTATCCACAGATGACTAGTTATACTTTATTACATAAAAGCGATATTACATAAAAGAACTGCATACAGACACATTTCTCTAATAAGAGATCTCTTCGAGCAAACCTAGTATGGGTTGATCCCGTTTGTCTCCATTCCATTGTTTCGAGAAGCTAAAAGTTTCTTATTTAAAAATTGTCTCGATTGCCTCCATGGCAGCAAAGTACAGTCACGGTCGTTATAATAATACATACATAGCTTCACACCTTTTTCTATACGGGATGGCTGAGGCACCACTGTGCCCACTTTTTAATGAATATATAAATAGATAAGTACTTAGGTATTTATAGTAGAGAAAGATAGTGTTCTTTCAAGCGTTTTACATGTATACAAAAATCTACTGAGTTCTCCCATAACCGATTGTTGATAGGACGGGATTCAAATAGACGTAGTGTTTCTTAGGCTCGATTGAGTGAAGTAAACCGTGAATGAAGATGCCATAGATAATATAGTTGATGCAGCTATATACATATAGTGAAGCCAATTGTTAGCTACAATTTAATCAATTTTGTTTGTTCGAATGGTTAGAATCAAGTTTTATTTATGTTAAATTTTAATGCAGTGGCTAATGATGTGATCTTGTCACAGAAGTCTGCTTTGGATAATCGTATGTTCTGTTACGACGCGTCATATTGCAGCTGTGACAGGTTGCAACAATTCTGTAAACTTTTAAAGTGGGTATTTCCTTCGAGGTTGCGAACTTTGAAGTAGAGTTATAATAATTGTTACATTTTTGGTTTTATAATAACATACACAGATGGTGTGAAAGGATGAAAATAGATTTGTCCACGAAATACAAGCTGTGACAATTTACAATTTACAATTTACAATTGACAGTTTACAATTGACAACCGACTGACGGGCCTGAATGCCCAGACTTGTGCTATGGACTCTTTTTATAGAGTGACGCACTATGACTCGGCTTGGGTGCTAGGGACTCTATAGGAGTGACGCACCAAGTTTTGACTGGAAGGTGCTATGGACTCTTTTTCAAGAGTGACGCACTATGACTCGGCTTGGGTGCTAGGGACTCTATAGGAGTGACGCACCAAGTTTTGACTGGAAGGTGCTATGGACTCTTTTTCAAGAGTGACGCACTATGACTCGGCTTGGGTGCTAGGGACTCTATAGGAGTGACGCACCAAGTTTTGACTGGAAGGTGCTATGGACTCTTTTGGAGAGTGACGCACCATGACTCGGCTTGGGTGTCTTGGACAAATGTATTATTTATGTATATTAGTTTGTCACCCTAGTAATTAAATTACTTAAGCTATTGTTATTTTAGATCAGTTTAGTTTTGTTGTTTCCAACTCTCAGCAACATAAAATAAAATCTGTACCTAGGCCTCAACGACACAGGTCATACCTAGTGTGGAGACCATAAACATAATTTCTTAGTGTATCTGTTATTTTGGAAATAAACTTTATTTGATTTGATGTACATGGCTTGGGTGCTAGGGACTCGATGGGAGTGACGCACCATGATTTGGCTTGGGTGCTAGGGACTCGATGGGGGTGACGCACCATGACTTGGCTTGGGTGCTAGGGACTCGATGGGAGTGACGCACCAAGTCTTGGACAAATGTACAGGCAGGTGCTGCGGACTCTTTCTAAAGAGTGAGGCACAGAATACAGTGGTAATTTTTTTATTTTTGTAGTTGCATTGTATGTGCCTCTATTGTGTAGATATTAGTTTCTTGATTCGGTCATTGTCTGATAATGTACCTAATCCCCAATAAGTGGCTGTTTGTATTTTTTTTTCTTTCTCATGTACATCGAGAGCGATTGTACAGTCAGTCTGGCCGTGTTAGCATATAAATGCTTTTGTACTAGATATTATATTGAATTAATTAACCATGTTGTAATTAATTATGCATTTCCTCAGTGATTTCTGTTGTCGAGATTTCATTTGTTTCGATCAAGCACCTAATTCTCAGTTTCGGGAAATGACGTATCAAAAATACCACTGCTCAAGGTATTTTTGATACAGCCTTTATAAATTACAGAGACGTCCTAAAAATGAAACATCAATGAGAAATCATACCTGGTAATCATAGATTGTATTTATGGCCTTCAGCTATTTTATTTCAGCTTGTCATTTCATTTGTCATGAGGAGGCGCGGTATCGCGCCGGGAAGTGACGTATGATTTTGGCGTTGAAATAGATGAGCATAGTCTTAAAATTATAAGGATGTTCTTAAAAATAACATTTTAATGAGAAATTATGGTTTAAAATACTAGGCGTCATACTTATGGGCTTTAACTATTTTAATAATGGTGTTTGATCAGGCAAAATGTTTTGGCGCGAACTTTACGCGCCAAGACGGTTCCTCCTTGGGCTGTTTGAAGCATTGGAGGGACAGTCTGGTGGCAAGTGAGATTGAGAAAGGTTGTTGTGTTGGTGTTGAGAGATTGTCTTCGTGGTGGACTGGACACGAATAAGATAAGTGTATTATATTCTAAATGTATCAATGTATTGTATTGTTGTATATTTCGGTGCAAACTGCACAAACTTTTTAGTGAGATGTAGTGTGTACTATCTATGAAATTAGTTCGGTTTAGAATAAGACAAAATGTATGAATATGTTTAAAAGAGATCAAAAGATTAATCTGTGTGAGTTTCTTCGCCCTTCTTCTCTCACAGTGGTCCAACGTAGTGAAGTGGCAAGGGGGGGTGAAGTGTTCTAACTCTGGGAATAAGTATTTTAAAATATCTACAGAAAATAAATACCTTTGATTTGAAATTCCTAACTGAGTTTGTTATTATCAAAAAGTTCCATATCGTACATACAATTGGTCTGTATAGCTTGACCAGAACTACCTACTTACTTAGATCAGGACTGATGAAATTAGGAGAAGACATCTTCCGATAACTCAACGATCAGAATGAATCATCATTATAATTGGATATCAATCTTATCATGAATTAGATTATTACCTATAGCTAAAGTTAAACATATACCATACAAAACATAGAATAGTCCTCCATTACCTCGGTTAAATTCTATTTCCTGACAGTTTAATTATATTTTCTGACACGCGCGATGCTTTCTGATGATAAAAATTGTATAAAATGTTGAGCAAACGATAGAAGGGCTTCAATTCTTTACACCCAGTGATATGAAACGATATTTCAATGAGGACATTTCTATATTGATGAGTGCTTTATCCAATATAATTATTAGGATTTTTATCTAATAAATTTATATTATTATATCTGATGCAACATTAGAGCACATCAGCACGAGAGTTGTTGCCCATTTGATTTATCGTTTAGTCCCGTTGTCCCCCTAATCCGTGTCCCCTATAATTTTTGGACATCGAAATTGTAATAAAATAAATAACTTTTTATCACACCTGCTCTGAAAATACATACTAATTATACCAATTAGAGGGAAGAAACGCCTTTATCCCGCCCTTCAAATCCTTTCATCCCAAGGTATGGAAGTTTGTATGAAAATCCTTCCGACCCAAGGGTGGGAAGAATGTATGAAATTCCATTACATACCCGGTTTTTTTTATTTTTATTTGTCAGCAGTCATACTGCAAAGAGACTTTAACTGTCTACTAATTAAATTTCAAGTAAATTGTTACTGGCCACATACAGTTTTTTTTTACCAGTTACCAACCTCCTTGGTGCATACAGAAAATTAAAAACGAAATTATTTTTGTGTATAAAACGCGCGGAATCACGGAAGAAGTGGCTGCATGACCTTATGATCTTAGCCTACTCCAGAAACGGGCGAATAAAAAAAGGAAAAGCCCGCGCATTTTCGCAAAAACTTCGATTGATTTAGCATTTATCTTTGCATTTCTATGCATTTATGTCTATAATTTTCCTCGTAGGTGTAATAAAAAGCACTATACATACCTCAGGATAAAGTACAGTTCCATACCTCAAATGGTTTGCGCCCCTCGCAAGCTCGTGGCGCAAATGCCATAATCTCGGTATGGAACTGTCACTTTCTTCCCTCTGAAGTAATGTACTATTTCAACCGCGCGTAGCATCGTAGCACAGCCGCCGCCCGATGTAGCAAAGCGTAGCACAGCGTTACGCTGCTACGCAGTTACGTAGCTCGACTACGATTCGCATCTCCGAATTTGCGAATATCACGTTTGCTTGCCTAAAACTCTGCGTCAGTCGATGTAATCAAATTATACAATAGGCAAGTTATAAGAAACTTCAATACACGGCTACTATTGTATGAAACGATGACGTCGCGACATTGCCCGCCTAGGTTTGCTGACCACCCTTTGTTCCTGAAGCACAATGACTGGTTAATGAGATCAGATCCATCCTTAGCCTCGCTGGTGGACAATGGCCGCCCCCGGTGCCCGCATCCCCGATTTATTAATTAATTCATCACAATGGCCAAACCTGGGTGAAGGTGCTTTGTACAACTATCTGGCTTTTGTCTTCGGTCGATAGTGGTGACTTGCTAACGGGTGGTTTTCGCTACTGATGCAGATTGATAAAAAGATTGGTGCTCGGATGACGTTATTCTCATATTTTTTAAAACGAATCATTCTTCGCTGGGTATACCACCATCACTTGGCATTTTCACTGGATCCGCATTCTGCATCCGGATACTGTTCACAGTAAGTGTGTCTCTTATTATAGCTATAAGATACTCCATCTTATGTTCAAAGAGCCTCTAGTCAATAAAGCGAGAGATCAAAACGCGATTAGTCCGAGTAATACATTTGAAAGACTCTTTTTTGGCATCAATCGGAAAAAAATATAAGGGCGTACAATGCTCAGAAAATAAGTGCGAATGTATTGTAGATAACTGTAACAAAAACCGGATAGAGTGGAAGAGGGGGAGAGAGGCCTTTGCCCAGCAGTGGGAAATGGTGGGCTCGTAATAATAATAATAATAACAAAACCATTACGAGACTTTGTTTTCGAACCTAGATAAATATCTCTGACACTTATTACATGTATGTGCCTATTCAAAGATAATAAAAAATATATATTTTGCCATGAAAACGTAGAGTCTAGTCGTGCCAGAATTAAACTTAATAAACTAAAAAGCGTCAATAGAAATCACCATTCAGCGACGGAATGCATTAAGTCCATTCATGAGAAAACTTTGATTTCAAATCCGCCGCCGCGGTCTGAATTACATTTTTATGTGCATTTTCGCTCGTTTTGTGGACTTTTGCTCGACGAAGCTTGAGCAAGGCAAGGGACGAAAAGGGTGTGGATTCGAATAAAATGGTGATCCAGTGCCAATGACGTTACAATGGTGGTCAACCATACGTATCCATTGTTAGATGTTAGTCATCATTACACAAATAATACAAAGGATTCTTCGAAAGCCAAATAATACATAAACCAGACCATCGTGTTCACGATATTGTCACTGTGCCGTGTTTTTGATTGTCTTACAAATCGATGAACGACGGTTACACGCACGAAAAAGTGCCACGTTCCGCCTGATGTATCAACGCACAGGCCAAACCCTTAGGGCTAGAAACTTAAAATTAAGCATAATATTATATAATTCCTGTAATATTTTAGACATCAACTAAGGAAGAATTTTTCAAAATTCAACCCCTCAAGGGGGTGAAATAGAGGATGAAAGTTTGTATGTGTTATTTCTTGGAGATATTTGCATGTAATTTCGAATGAATCGAGTAATTATACAAAATAATGAAAAATCAGTGATAATAATTCAATTCATAAAAGTATGCAATTTTTTATCAATGTTTTCTTATGACGTTATCACGTAAAATTATCATCCGTAAACATAATTTACAGATAACCAATTTTTGTTAGCAGATTTGGGTCCCAGTTGAACCTGTATTCAGAAGCATGGCTGGTATGTTGTCGCAGTATATTTTGTCAAACTTGGTTTGAATACTGCCTTGTGGCGATTCTGGAATGATCCTATCGATAAAGATGGCATCCACTGCGTAGGAAATATGACGCAACCATACATATTGCTAACTTTGATGGTTATATCTTTCCGGTTATATCAAAATTTTAAAGTAATTTTTAACTTGGAATGGAAAAAGCTATATTTAATTAATTTTTGATTGGTTAATTGAATTCCCTTGCTGTACTTGGTCCGTCAATCTATAAGTGGTGGCAAAGGCATAACATACGCGGGCGTTTTTGCACTAAGTATGTGTTTTTCAATAATTTGCCAAGATATCATTCATTAGGGTGGTCCTTTTAAATGATTTTTCTTTCATTTCGCGGGTCACCACGTAATTTGATTATAAGTACCATAAGAAACTAATTCAGTATTTTTTTTGGATTTGTTATTTAGGGGTCGCTACCAAGATCTGACTTTTTTGAATTTTAAATAAAAACTCAAAATCTGAATTTGTTACATTATTTTATTTTTATAGCCAGGACATAAAAAATATAACAAAATTAATGTTGTTGTTATGAATTAAGTTATTATGTAGATATTTGAATCATTTATCTCGCTTCAGTTCTAATAATATTTTTTAAGGACCACCCTAATCATCATAAAGCTAAAAATATCGGTTTCGTCTCAATTTGATCTCACACCGACGACGCCGGAATCATATCTAATTTACATGATGTCGACGACTACACCAGCAGACAATAGTGTAATACAACTTTCTATTCTAGCTTGGCAGTCCACATCCCTTTATCAAAGCGCAATTAATAAAATTTCGCCATGGACAGAAGGGGTCCTTTGTCCACTTTATTCATATGCTAAAGCCGGCGGCGGCGGTAGACTCCTATTTTAGAGAAGAGTACTTCATTGTACTCCAAAAACAATAGAGAATTGCGCAGCATGTCTGTCGGTGTCTGGAGGTTGGTTAGACGAGTGCTCGATATTATATTTGGTGTTAGTTTTCATTTACGTAAGCGCAAATCTAGCTTTGCCACCCCGTGTAGGAATAGGCTTTTGATTGTTTTATTAGGGACGATCTTTCAAGACCCAGATAACTTTATTTTACATTTCAAGACCTGTGAAATGTCAAATTCCTCAGATCAACTGACAGATAAATGCTATCTGAGGACTGAAAGATCGGCCCTTAGATTTATTAATAAACTCTGATTGCCCTAAAAAGGAGCGTCATTTAAGTTACCAAATTGTAAAATAAAATAAAAAATACAAACATTACAATTAACGCTTTTGTTGCAGATGTTGGTAGCCAGACACAGCAAAAGGAGCTCTCGGGCCAAGCAAGTACAACGACTATTTCATCTTCAACATTGGGTTCGCATACGAGTAACTAGTTTATTGCATAAATTAATTTAATTAGTTAAAAATTCTACAATAAAGTAAATTGACAATAACTTATTTGTAATAAACACAAATGCTGTGCTCACATTAACGTACTTTGACTTTTGTATTGGGCCCTGGCAATACAGCCCATGGAATTCGTAAAAAGCTAGTATAGCCTTGCATCAAATCAGGTAGTTTTTTTTTGAGTTGGTAGTGGTTAAACGTTTGGAAGGATGAAATAACTAAAGTAGGGGGCCCAACGTAGATAAAAAAGGCAAAAAATAGAGTCGACTGGTACAAATTGGAGGAGGTCTTTACCCAAATCAGGGGACTGGAATAAAAAAATAGTATTTAAAACTGTAATTTATAGATGTAAGTTAAATCAAATTACTTTCTGTTTTGTAAGCATTTTTCTCCAGAATTAAAGACTTTTATTTTTATTTTATAGTGCTTGAGCCGGAAGGTGGCCATGGGAACTCTGTTACCAAATGACGCAACACTCGTGGTTTGGGCTCATTTGATTCGTCTTGACAAGCAAAGAAAGCAAGCTTCTAGGTTAGAGATTTTGTCCTGTTATGATAAAGACTAAAAAGTTAAAAATAAATAAAAGTAAAAAAACATTTTCAAATAAAGCTTGCCCTAAAAAGAAGAAAATAAAATTTCAATTCAATCAAATGCGTCATCTATAATTTATAGGATATTATAAAAGCTTGTTGCGGGATTTATCTAAAAGTAAATCTTCACAAGTAATTCTCGCAACAAGCTTTGTTAGCGTATAAATGCGTCATTTTATTAACATTACACAATGTAATAAAATGATGCATTTGATTGAATTGAAATTTTATTTTCTTCTTTTTAGGGCATTAAATAAAAGCTTTGTTTAAAAATGTTTTTTTACTTTTAATTTATTTTTAACTTTTTAGTCTTTATCATTACAGGACAAAACATCTAATCTAGAATTCGAGTGCTTATCAAGACGAATCAAATGAGACCAAACACGATAGAATTGCGTCGTTTGGTAACAGAGTTCCCATGGCCACCTTCCGGCTCCAGCATCAGATCAGCACTATGTCATAAAAAATATTTTAGGACCAAAGTATTTGTTAAGACGAATCGAACGAGCCCAAGCATGATGGTGTTGCGATGTTTTATGACAGAGTTCCCATGGCCACCTTCCGTCTCCATCATCAGATCAGCTCCAAGTCAGAAAAATATTGCATTGTCATCCAATTTACATACGTATGCAAAATTATAGCACAATTGGACAGCGGGTCAAATTCAAGCCGACATTTTTGACGCGAACGCGCATACCCATCACCCACCCACATACAGAGCAAGTTAAATAAAAGCTTTTAATAAAAACCAAGTGTGATCGCAGTAATATAAAAGATGGGTGAAGGTCGAGCTCTCTTTGGATCTTAGACCAATACAAGAAACGTGTTTTTGTAAGCACTTTTTCTTGTACGAAATTGCGATATTATAACCCTTCACGTGAGTCCGTCTCGCACTTGGCCGATAAATTCCTGTATTGTTACCTACTTTAGGGTCACCTGAAGAAGATCTTATTTCATAGTAACAAAATAATTAACCCTGAATAAAAATTCAGCCGCTAGGTTTACGAGCCTAATTACTATTGTTTGGGTATGTATTATTTGTAAATGAAATATTGAAAGAGTGTCTTGTACGTGCGATCTAACGACAGCAATGATCTTTTGTCTAACAGAATAAAAGAAAGAATATTCTATAGCATGAGATAATATAAATACGCTAGCTAGCATTACGTGGCGGGTGACGCTTCATAACTCGCTTTCCATCTTTTGGTCCTTACTCCTAATGATACTGACAAATATAGCCGGCGCCACACCACGCTTTCCCAGGCCCGCATTCACCAAGTCACACAAGCAAGGCCATGTCAAGTTCGCAGCACTTCGTACATATTTCGCTAAAACGACGCAACAGTAACAATAATGGCTGAGCTCCCATTGTTTGGGCCCGTGGCACATTACGCCTTTGTCTCTGCCCTCTCTAGTTCCTGACAATGCGGCCAGGAAACAAGTGAGCCTTTATTTCGCTCCTTTTTGTCTCGGAGTATCGCTGCTTATTGTCTTCATTCGATTGTTCGGCGCTCTTCAGCGAGGCACATTGTGGTGGTCGCTCCATCGCGTTTGTTAGACTTGCGTCATGTCTGCGCCGAGCCTAATTTCGGATAGTTACATCATGCTGATAAGAACATCTACCTACGTATTATCTGTGAAGGTGTTATTGTTGAAGCAAATGTGCATATTTTACGCCTATTGCTAAAATACTAATTCTAGGTTTAACAGGGTTACTGCTCTTTTTTAGGGTTCCGTACCCGAAGGGTGCCAAACGGGACCCTAATGCTGAGACTTCGCTGTCCGTCCGTCCGTCTGTCTGTCTGTCACCAGGCTGTATTTCATGAACCGTGGTAGCTAGACAGTTGAAATTTTCACAGATGATGTATTTCTGTTGCCGCTATAACAACAAATACTAAAAAACAAAATTTAATATTCAGGGGGGGCTCCCATACAACTAACTTGTTATTTTTTTGGCGGTTTTTTATAGATAATAGTATGGAACCCTTCGTCCGCGAGTCCGACTCGGACTTGGCCGGTTATTATTGTGTTAGTTACTTATATATTTTTTTCACTTGTCAAACTGATTTTGATTGAACTTCTGCGAATGAAGCAAGAATGTTACCAAAAAGAAATTCTTGGAAGAAGCTGAAATACCTGAGGTATTCAGCTTGCTCATTCATTCACTCCATCCATATCACTTGTGATAGTGAGAGAGAAAATAAAAACATGTTTGGTTCCGTTTCTGTCCAAAATGCAGAAACCAGGAAGTACTTGTTTCTAACTCAAATTATTTAAGGTTAACGGCCGATTTATAAACGCCGTTAGCGTTTGTCTACTGTCTATTTATCTGAGGAATTTATCATTTTCAGGCCCATAAAATTGAGTATAAAGTTATCTGTGTGTTTATCTAGGGTTTAAAAATCACCCCTAGGCGCACATAACATGAAAGAGTTTCAGTTTGACTTTGAGCTATATCAGCGTCGTCACGTCATGTCTTGTCAGGAGTTCTAGTTCTAAATATACGAGTTCCTTGTATGTTGCCAGATCAACGCTATCAGCCGACTTATCAGCATGTCAGAGATGATCTCGATCCCAGTATCGGCATGCTTCTTTATCTCCTAATGATACAAGGTACAAGCGCAGGGTCCTCAGCTCTGTTTAGCATTGTTCGCGCGGTCCATTGTACGCAAGGCTTTGTTCCGACACGCCCCGTTTTCCCTTTTCGTGTTAGAAACGATGCAATGCTGGTAAGGCACTGAAAAACTGGGTCTACAATCTGAGGGGTTGAGGGCTTCTTTTTGTTATTAGTAAAGAAAATGACTCAATGGATGCCGTGAATAGGACTTTAGTAGAGATTCGGTCATAACCGCTGAAATATTAGTTTTCGATTATTTATGAAAAATTAATGAGGGTGCAAGTGGTAAACGAGGATGATAAAAATGATGTTGAATTAAAATTTCTGATTTGAATAGTCTGGAAAGAGAGAAAACGATGTGTTTTGTTAATGAACAAACAAATAATCAAAACGTTCGCTTCCTCTCTTTCCAGTATATACAAATCAATTTTTTTTAATTCATAAGTTTTATCAGTTTGCACTAATGGAACCCGAGAACGCGATATGTCCGTGGTGCCCAGTTAACGCAACACGCAAACAAAGTAGGCTACGTTTCACTACCTACAAAATCTACGTAAAGTCTTCGTACAAGCTGAAGAAACAAAACCATGCGATCAAAGTTTTCGGCCCCAAATAAGGGTGAAACACCCAAAGCGTGGGTAGTGCTCTGCATGGGCTGAGTCTTTAGAAAATCGCCCTTCTGTGTGTCCCTTTCCGAGGCGCCATTCATATTTTCCACGTTTTCCATACACAATATCGCAAGGCGCTCGGAAGTCTGAAGTCGCCGAATAGAGCATTGACGAGCGCGAAAACTCGCTATTGCGAATTAACACTATTCATAGGAGTTTTCAAAGAGGACTACTCTCATACAATTTGGTCGCATTCACTACAAAGATTCAGTCCTTACCTCGCTCGCTCAATAGCTTTATGAATAACGCTTTATGTTAAGCTTTAGACGTGATACGTATGCGAGATATTAAAGAGTGAGTTGTGTGGGTTTATGAAAAGACCGTAAACTCAACGTTTGCATACCTCTAGTATACAGGGGGGCCCAAATTCAGTTTTTTATTATTTTTCATTATTGTAATTCAGTCAAGTCGATTTGAGGTCATAATCGTCAAAGAAATTATTTTTGGTTTCATAGTTACATTTTGTATTGAGTTTCAGATTTTTTAACTGACAGTCGTAAATTATGTAATGATGAAACTGAAAAAATCTCGCAAAGTAGGTAGATAATTTCCAAAATTCACACTGCATAGTTTTGTTTGTGATAGACTGTTTAATAGTTTACATGCTACATGTTTACAAGATACACACTAGTCAATTTGTGCTTTGGTAGATTAAGTTCCAGACCCATTATGTAGTTGCCCCTTTAAGTTTTAGTCATATTTTGTTCAAACTCCTTTGGGACCGACCCGTTTACGGGTTCTGTCGATTGACACCGTATCTCACAGGCCGCAAACATCAATATTTTCAGGTATGCCGATACATGGAGCCGTCATCCTTATCCAGATAATTATGTTAACTCGTCATCGAATTAATACTCCTTAAATTTACTTGAACATAACTTACAAGTAACAATCAAGCCTCAGCCCTTTGAAAGCTTTGAATGGTGTTAATTTAGAGCTGAATTGGCATCAACTCCGTATAGTGAGCCTCAATAGGATATTTGGCCGACATCTTTAGGCGCGATTTCTGTATGGAAAATGTGGAAAACATAAATAGAGCCTGCGAAAAGCAACTCGAAAGGAGGGTGATTTTCTAAAGCCTTCACTCGTTTTCAATGGGTACTGTTTAACATTGCTCATTGAGCTATATCCTGTGTTTCCTTTTGAAATACGACTCTTCCGTGCCAATAGGAGCTACTTGCGAGAGGAGATCGGAATTATGAAGTATTCTTTTATCAATGTACGCTAAATGCTATAACATTATAATAGTTATACAACTTAACCTAACTTACAACTAAAACAATATTAGAATAAAAATAATACTAATTGACTTAGAAAAGAGATCCTCATATCATATTTTTATGATACTTACTTTGGCTGAATCTTACTCGGATCCGAGTAAAGGCCTGTGCCCCTCGGTGGGGACATTAATGGGCTACATTTACTACTACTACTACTACTTACTTTGACCTCTTTAATTATATGACGTCTTAACCTGATTTCAAAATAAAACACAGAAATGATGTCATCAAGGAAAACCCAATTGCGTATTATTAACTTCCTGTAACTTTGATGAACTCTGGTTATAAATATAGCTTAAATGTATACGTTTAAGATGTTTAATATCACAGATACTAATATTAATATGCAAGGACTTGACTGTCTCGAGACCGATTTTGTATGGCCTCGTTTTCGAGTATTTGACGACATTTGCACCCCAACTGAGGAGGAAGGAAATTAAGAGAGAGTGGGAGAGGGAGACGTTTGTAACTTAGTGCATTAACAAAAAGAAAATTAGTAATAATTAATACGCGGATATAATTACTACGCCTTGTGCTACGAATACGACCGTTGCGCTACGAAGTTGCTACGACGTAGGCGTTACGGGGACATTGAGGATTGGAATCACACAAACATATCGTATGTATTACATACGTACTGTATGATTCTGGTAAAAACTTGATCTTGTAAGCCGACACCGGAAAACGTAGCCCATGAATACCAATCGCGATGTATAAAACGTATCGCAATTTGCAATCAGCCGCCCTCCCCCGCCCCCGCCCTAGCCAATCTCCTGCTATTCAATATTTATAAAATCTATGTGATACACATTGAGCTACCATTACTAGTAATACTAGTTCAATGGTGATACACGTATTTAGGATCATCCATAATGGAATACTCCATGTAACTAGTGGGAACGAAGGAACGGGGTAACAACGAGTATGACTTCCCGACACTAGCAGTGTGACCATGAGTCCTGTGTTTTTATCATTCACTGTTTGTTGGCCACGCACACCACGCAGGGTAACCACGAGTAAAAAAAACCTCGTGGTCACCCTGGGGTGACCAAACGGGGTAACCAAACCACGAGTCCGACGCGATAAAAAATACCTACCTACTCTATTTTTAGTTGAACGAATCGCGGAGTTGACCATTCACTAATACAGATAATTAATACGACTTAACGGACGTTCTCACGGTAATGGAAGACATCGTGAGGAATCCTCCAATCTTCATAACTGCGGAGATGGGCTAGCCTTCTGTCACGGAAAATGGGGTATAGGATAACTTTGGCTAAATGCCCCGTGAACAATGTGCCTGTTACCATGCCACCCCGTGGGTAAAAGTGTGATGCTATCTTATGTTACGTATTGATAACATAATAGATCCCCATACCTATCTACTTCCATCATACCGTTACTACGTAATTTATTGTAATAGTAAGACAAAAACATCACAATGCCATCCGAATTATACTTCTTTATTTTAGTCTGTACGGAGTTGTTGGTTGAATTCGTAATGTCTTTGATTTCCAGCCATTGTGCGGCCGCTGTGATAAAAGCGACACTTTCAGCGCCCGTTCTGAATAAATACACCCATTATTCCCACATAACTGTATTACAAACAAAAACATCATTCCCGAGGCCGTGTTGCTCTATGTTCCCGCCATTATTATACAGCCTGAAAAATCATTCGGACTGTCGGACTACTTAATTTCATTACGATTTTGGAACAGCGTGTAGGTATTTCAGATCGCTCACTGGATCACCGTGAAGCAATAGGAGGGAGCTGTAGGGAAGGATGCGAGGGATAATAATAAGACTCTTAATTTTGGTTTCGATTCAGTAAAATTGTATGTTACTCTGATTGCATGTCACCTAACAGGGTTAAATTTGTTTTTAAATATAGTAAGTACGATTAAGTTTGATCTTCGACATGAAAACAGTCAACGGAAAGCAATAGTGAGCACAGAGAAAGTAATCACTACGTTATAGTGAGTATGGAAGAAACAAGAAACCCTTTGTTTGCGAGGCTGACACGCACTTCATATTTTTTTGTCATTATTTTGATGTAGATATGTATGTGGCGACATCTATTCCCGACTTCCCTAACGACGACAGATGCGGCATCTTTGTAAACCACCTGTGGCGCGAACACTTCTAGCGTGGCGGGCGGCAGAGGTTTCATTAATTTACTCTAGATGGCGCTACCATGGGATGTTTCGCAAGCAACTTCACTTTATTTTTTTTCCACCTTTTTTTTGCAAACTGAAGCATGATAGGTGGGTGGCTGCCTTGTCTTCCATTTTGTTGTTATTTCTGTTATGGAATATTCTTGTTCATAAATTTTCTGTTATGACGACGACTGACGTTCAATATAATATGATGTCCTAATCAGAAACAAAATATCTGTAGGTTAATATTTGCTAATGATGGTTTTATATATTTATTTACATTTCATACATACATTCTATAGATATTATGACTTGGACACACTTGACTTGTATCATATTACAAATGCTTATGGATGGATAATATTATTAGAGTATCTGTGCATAAGGTAGGTAAGGTAAAGATAAAAAGTAGACAGGAAATCACTCATCTCCTTTTTATTATTTTAAAATAAGTGTGATAGAAATATCATATCAAAATATAAAACCGGCCAAGTGTGAGTCGGACTCGCGCACGAAGGGTTCCGTACCATTATCTATAAGAAACCGCAAAAAAATCACGTTAGTTATATGGGAGCCCCCCTTAATATTATATTTCTTTTGTTTTTTAGTATTTATTGTTATAGCGGCAACAAAACTACATCATCTGTGAAAATTTCAACTATCTAGCTACCACGGTTCATGAGATACAGCCTGGTGACAGACAGACAGACGGACGGACAGCGAAGTCTCAGTAATAGGGTCCCGTTTGGCACCCTTCGGGTACGGAATCCTAAAGATCGCAAATAAGGTTTTTTATTGCTTACTTAGAACAATAAATTGCTAATTATCATTATCATCGAAATGGATGACGTCAAAAATGATTATTATATTAGCACCATATCAGATGGGATTCTGCCCGGAAACTTTCCGAATCTTCCCTCCCATCCCAATGGGTATTTATGTGGGAAGATTCAAATTGTATTCTTTCTTTGTTCTTTATTGACATAAAGCAATAGTTTAAGCATAGTTTATCATTTTTCTGAAATAAGATTTTAGTTTTAAGGGTTCCGTACTACTCTACTACATCGTCGTCATCTTGAAAATTTTAGTAACTGAACCGATTTGCTTCAAAATCGATATCTTTGGATTCGGGTGGAGTCCAATCATGATTCTGAAGTCACATTTTGAAAAAATCGCCGCCAATTTGAACTTTTTAGTTACTGAACCGATTTGCTTCAAAATCAATATCAGAGGATCCGGGCGGAGTCCAATTATGATTCTGGAGTCAGATTTTGAAAAAGTCGCCGCCATCTTGAACATTTTAGTTACTGAACCGATTTGCTTCAAAATCGATATCTTTGGATTCGGGTGGAGTCCAATCCTGATTCTGAAGTCACATTTTGAAAAAATCGCCGCCATTTTGAACTTTTTAAAATTTTCAAGATGGCGACGAAGTAGTACAGTAGTACGGAACCCTTAAAACTAAAATTTTATTTCAGAAATATGATAAACTATTGCTTTATGTCAATAAAGAACAAAGAAAAAATACAATTTGAATCTTCCCACATAAATACCCACTGGGTGGGAAGAAACGGAAGATTCCGGGAATTTTCCCGGAAAGTTTCCTAGTCACCCATCTATATATTTCGTCTGCGAAGGTTTGTATTTTCTATCGGTTTATGTATTGTTTGTAAACACAACATTAATTAAGTATCATGACGTTAATGATCACAGATAATGCGTCATTTTGTTTGATTGAGATTTAGATATTTATTTACTAACTATTAGAGATGAGAGGGATCTTTTGGTTTTATTATGCTTGACAATATACATATATTTTTATTTTGATAATGTTATTTGGGTATTGTTTCTTCATTTTGACACTTAGTTTGAAGAAAACAGCAGTTTACATATAAAAATATTTTATTAAAAACATTTTGGTAACATTTAATAAGAACACTTAGGTAAAAATAAATCGACCTCAAAATCATTTCAAAAGAACAGCCTGGACTGGAAGTTCACGGAGGAAGCCGGAACAGCAAAAACTAAAATAAATAAAAACAATGATAACAATCTAGGCAAAGACATGTCTAATTGACAACCAGAATTAAGGCATCGCAAGAATAATTATTATTAAGTACGATAAAATACCTAATGCTATCATTATTATTACAACAAATAAAAGCCTAGTGCCTATCGTTCAGTTGTTTGTGTGCGGGCTAGCCCGGTGGCAAGGGCGGTGGCCCGACCCTGTACGCTTCTGTTGGCTTGGCAGGGAACTTACATAGAGTATTATTGCCACTAACATTTAGTTCATTTTACTCACGATACAACTTGCTTGCGACTTATGTTGTAATCATGTTTTAATTATACACTACTAAATACTAAAACATTCCAATTATACAATGTTAAAATTTTACCTAACTAATAATAATAATAATATTAACATCTTCGGCTAATTTTGATACTAGAATGATATAACATCATCTCATATTGTACTCTTAACATTACGCTGGATATAAATTAAAGTGAGGAATTACATACATAAACATGTTTTATAAATATTGCAAGCATTACTGAGATTGTGCACGTTACGTGGGTGTTTTAAGAAGTATTATTATTTGGATAAACTTAAAAGGAAGATTGATTGTACTGAAGTTTCACAAAGAGGCGTTTGATTTGGCTTTGAAGGACCAAACTCTAACATGAGGCTACACGTAAACAAACAGATATAGATTACATTACGAGCATTGGCACTTTCAATATTTATTCTTAATTACACTCTTGAAATAGCACTGTATATCAATAACCAACTTAAAAACTAAATTCAGATCAGTCATTTATGATATCACATCAAAATAAACAGGGAAATACATACGTGATTATCGATTTGATATTATATATATTATATTCTTTTGAAAAGAGGTATTAATTTTCTTTAGGGTTACTAAAATATTGAGCTCAGCGTCATGTGCGACGCACAATATCACCACAGTACGAGAACAACAGTGAACCAATAAGTTTTGGTACTTGGAGTTCATCTCCGAGTTAAATTCTATTTCGCTAAACCTACATAATGCTTATCAGATATACGTAATACACTCTCATTCTAGACGCACTCTTCCGTAGCCGTAGGGCTGCATAGTACGCGGCACGTCCTTGGCAAAAAACCCTCATCCTTATACAATTTTCTTTACAAAAATACTGTCATTTGACTACAGTTTTAAAGTTCAATGAGAAAAAATATCGTAAATGTGATTGATTAAACAATAAATGTAATAATTATATAATATTTAGTATAATATCATGAACATGATTTGACTAAAACAATAAAATGCACAAATCGAAATGATTAAAACACAGTAAAATCACTTGAAGACACAATAATGGAAGGTACTAATTAAAGGGGCGCTGTAAGCTCTGACTCTGATTTGGCTGCTTTTATATCACTGCGGAACATTCATAAGCTTTTGTCCCGATTAGTATTTATAACAAATAAAGCATCCCTTTCCTAATTCGATATATTCAGACGAGTGTTAAATAAATAGCACAACAACCAAAACATTTGGCAATGTGGATTAAACGAAAATTACAACTACTACCCTCGGCTGCTACTTAATTCTTAAAACAAAATTGGAATGCAGATATTGCATCGCACCTCGGCCTTCCGTGTTAGTTTCACAAACAAGATTCGGCCCAGCAGGTAATTGATTACTAAAATTAAGAAGATATTCACAACATGAGCTAGTCTTAAAAACCGTGTGCGTATCGCTCCAATACTTTCATTTGCACTACATTTGATTGCAGTTTTGTCATTATTGTTAAAACTAAAAGTAAATCTGAATGCAACATTTGATTTGAAACCAATAACAACCATTTAATGAGTAATACCTGGGACTGAGGATATAGCACACAATGCGCATCGATCACCATATAGTTAATTGGAATTCATTGTTGTTTTGCTGCATTCTGAGATCCATGCTATACAGTCAGTCAAAAACTCACTGAATCATAAATACATACATTTTGTACAATTTACTGAACTTTTGTTTCGACATAAACATAAAATTTGAAAAAAAAACTATTTATAACATTGTGGTGATGTTTGAGTCAGCAAGACAAAGAAACTGATAAAATGCAATGTCATTTTAGTTGGGAACGTGATAAGGACGCAACTTTGGAGACGATCTTGCTATCGTATAAAAAAGATAACAATGCTTGGATGTTGGCCCCTTCCAAAATGTTGCCAAACTATTATGAAGATTTAGAAGCAGAAACTGAAAGTACACTACACTTTGTATTGTCTCATATCAACATTTTCTTACAAAAATAACTTTGTGGAATAAGTCGACATTATTGTGTAAGAATACTCCAGTTCCAATTTAAAGCTGATCACAACATAGCAAAACTAAAGTTGCACTAAGGACAGTATTGATCATTAAATAGTTAGTTTTTTAACGTTACTTATATGTTATTGAAGAGACTCACACTATTAAATATCTTGACTAATTTTAAGAGACCACAAATATTACATTTATATATGCACGTACATAGAGATATTGCCAGTCTGTTAACGACACTTACTATAATTTCACTAGGAGCCCAGTATCTGGGCATATCAATGACTCAAATGTTTTAAAATTGTCTGTAACAACTACTAATACCTTAGAGTATCTAATCACTCGGTTAGTTGTGATGATATGCACTGAAGAGCCTACCTGGACTATGTTCTACAGGGGCTTGTCGTAGGAAATGAGGCATTAGATTTTTTTCTTCGAGCTTCATTAGGAAGTAGTTTTTGGGTTATACAAGATCATATCCTCTAGCTTATATTATATCATTACTACTTGTTTGATGCTCGGACGGTTAATCCAAAGACCGTTATTAAGACTTTAAGAACTAACTATAGCTTGGCTTTAAATTCGTGCCATTTTGTCAAACTCGAACGTTTTAATTAACTTTCGAGAAGCAGCCTTTTGGATTTAAACAACGATGATCCTATCACTAAATGACTGTGGAATATCTAAATAATTATCCTAACATCTAAAAAAACATAATATTTAAACAAAACTATTACAATATGGGTGGGAAGTAATAATAACAACTCATTAAGATATAAGTATTGTGTCCATAATTTAAATATTGCTTTTCAAAGAAATTAGTCAAAATTCAAGGGTTGAGTTGGCAGTCAACCAGTTGTATTTTATACTAATCAATATAAATTGCGTAACAATTTAAAATTAATATATGCACATAATAGATTCTTTGGATAACATTTAACATTACTAAGAGGAACTAAGTGTAATATAAATATTATATTGAATCTTTACCAGTCTTAGGTTATCATTGTGTGTCGAGTTAATAATTAAAATCATAGCTTTGTTGATCTAATACTTTGAGAATTTGATTTGTCCTAATGTGGATTTGATAGCAATTTATAGTGTAGGTAGTGGTTAGTAAAATAAGCTTATATTAAAATCTATCACACGTCATAATAAGTTAAAACAAAACGATAGTGATTGATCGTTGCACATGTCATTCACAGAATATGTCAAAAATGTCTTGTTAAATTAAGATCACAGTATTAAGTCACTATTTAAAATGTTATTCTATGAATGCATTGAACGATTATCCTATACATATTCCACAGTCATCCGTAGGACTGGGGCTCTTCAGAGTGACACTTTAAGACACAATTTTAGTTCGGAACTAAGTATGAACCGGAACTTCAAGTCAATAGTTATTAGAAATCATTTGTGAGAAAGATTTTGATGAAAATTGTGACAGCCATAGCTATTATTACAGACTCCTCCTTCTTAACAAGGATATTGAACTAAAATTGTTACTAAGTAGTTGCCAATGTTGATTCTAAAGCAACATTGCAACACTATAAAATATTAGGATTGCGTCTTTACTCTGTTGTACCCCAGTCGTACCCACCCTCTACTTTGTTCTGTATTTAAGCAGGTGCATTGTCACGTCAATCTGTAGCAGCTACGACCCAAGAAAAGCCACAATGGCGGCAAGATTCGTTTACGTACTGTGTTCGGGTTCCAAAAGGGCCGAGGCGATGGTACTGCGAGCGATTGGCGAAGAACAGCGAAGGGTTGTTCGGTGGCAGCACAGCGGCACGGTAGTTCCAGCGAGCATCGGTCAGATTAGCCATCAGGTTGAGGATGTCACGACCATTGTGCTTGATCTGGATAACTTCTTTTGGTCGTGGTTGCACTTGCACGATCAGTTCGAATATCTTCTGAAATTATCCAATTTGCACCACTATACCTCCTGTTTTAGCTCTAAATAATATAAGGTTAGGTAGGTAACAAAAAAATAATAATTAAATACTTCTATTTGTTTTCTTACTCGAATAATTATAAGTGAATTCCATTAGTTAATTTAAATTATTGCTCATTACTGCTATTGTATCGCAATGCCGATAATAATAATCGATAGCATAACACAATACTTCGCCATTATGGAATATTATGAAAACAGAGAGGTCAAGGCCAGGACGAACGCAAACAAAAATAGTGCTAATAATGTTGCTATGTACTCACCTTTTCGGTTGTTTGAGGACTAGATGGTAGAGAGTCACTGTCCACAAACTCAGACTTGAGCGATCCTAGTGAACCGATGCCACTAGATTCACTCGAGACAGATGGGCTGGGGCTTGATTGAGACTGCGACAGTCCCGCTATGTCTATGATGTGCCCGAACGAGCTGTAAGAGTTGAAATTCTCCGACTCCAGTCCACCAAGAGGCAGCGCAACGCTCAGAGCCATGTCTGCAACCCGAAAAACACGAAATCTTTGCAATTACACGTGTATTACAACGCCACTGCGTGTGGACAATTAGCTGTGTTGACAGAATCCAAAGCGCGAAACAACGGTAGCTCGTCACGCCACACTTCACATCGTTATTTAATTTACCTGTGATTTAATTCACAACTAGCAGAGTAAGTAAGCACCGTAACACTAACAAGCGATCAAAACTATATTTACCGAATTATTTTAAGTCCCAAATATGCACTAGCTTCGATGTCGAAGTCGACAGAGATCGAACATTTACGAAACGAAGTTAGTTGCAGTACGGGAGTTCGCGTATGCGTGATGTCGACGAGCGGCAACCGGAACTAGCGGTCGCGTCGGTAAAACAGTCTTCTACGCAGTAATAAATTGAAGGACATATAGATTTTATGTTACTTCTATGTGTCCACGTATGTATTTTAATTTGATATAAAATCAGTGTAAAATTATCAGAAGGTTTGTTTGAATGTTTTAGGTTTGTACGAAATAAAAAGTTATAATTTCACTAATGCTAGTGCTGCCATCTGTGATTAAAATTGAAACTATAATGCATTCGAGCAATCTTCCACCGACCGACCGTGGCGCTACTGAAGTATAATAAGACTGCGGTATTCATTTTCAAACATAGATGGCAGTAGTAGCTACTGACTGAGTTAGAATTTTACGTAATATCATAAGGGTCATGTAGATGGCGCAAATAATTCACATTTACCTGTATGTAGGAAAGGAACCTCAGAACAATAACTAAAGCATAGAAGGAGCTCTAGAATATAAAGTAATATTGAATAGACGTGCTCGTCACTCTTACGAAACTTATGTGTGGTAGAAAGAGACATCTATAGTGTATTTCTACAATCTAAATTGTCTATCGTACCAGGGTGGCAAAATAGCCAATATCTTGAGAGAAGGGACAAATGCGATAAAAATGTCGATATTATTATTTTATTGAAATCGAATTGCATTCTCAAACTGATTTTTTTGTCTAATATCTGCTCCAATTGATTAATGCGCCGTTGTAGCAGTAACGTTCGTCTTTCGGTTTCACTTGAGGGAAGGATTTGACTGCGCTGTTGCGTTTCTGGATTGGGATAGCTTGTTGCAGCAATCTCGTTCTCGTTCATCTGTTTTCTGTTGGCCCCAACCTAAAAAAGGGTAAATCAATATTTGAAACAACATAAACTATTTCTAAATAACTGTGTTCCTTGCTAAATAAGAATTGTAAGCTTGGATGTTGTTCCGAAATGGCTCACTTACGCCCCTTGTGTAACAATCCACTATTTCTGTCACGTAAATATGGGTCACTAAAATGAACTCAATGGAGCGTTAGTATTTACTTACTGTTTACTGTTCCAGCTCAGGAACATTGTCGATTTCCATGGAGGTCGCAACCTGAAAATTAAGTTTATTTAGTATGATACTTGTCTTTGACATATAGACGCGATTTATACACACACATACTGATCTGAGTATTTTGGATATTCATTAGCAAGAAGAGTTTTGAGCCTTACTATCTTCGTTGATCTGGCCGGGACGTCGTCAAGTTTATTACGCTGTTGGAGTACCGCAACATTATCGATGACCTGAAATGTTTTGATTAGTTATTACCAAGGCAAATTATAACTTAATTAAATTGCATAAATTATATCAATGAAGTAGTAGGTAGTATGAATAATTCTACAATTTAATGTTGATTTCCTGCCTTTGAAATTGTCTGACGCGTGTGTGTGTGTGTCGTGCCTTACTGTTTTTGACGACTCCGGCAGGATATTGTCCATTTGGGAAAGATGTTGCAGTTCATGAAAATTGTCGATTTCCATGGAGTTCGGAAGCTGAAAATAGTGTTAAAAGTACCTTTGAGGATATAGTTGTGCAGTGTATTGAATTTATTTTATGTTCTTTTTGTATCATTTAACTTTAAAATCTTACCAAAGAGCGTTCTAGGCATAGGCGTAGAGAAGGTACGGCATTTGGCTTCAATCTACGGTACTTGTACCCTTTATTTATAAAAGTCATCTTCAAAATGTTTACTGCATATTCGTCGTGATTTTTGCCAAGACCAATTTCTTCGTGAAACGGCTTCTTTCCATCTTTGTTGAATCAAGCTATCGTTGGGTAACCTAAAATAGATAATTATGAAATAAAACAAAATATAATTATCTAGGTACGTATCGATAACTTTTTCACTGAGAAACAGACAATCGCCCATCCCTATTACCCACAACAAACAACAAACGTGTTAAATGCTTTAATTTCACAATAATCATGATTTCTAGACTTCAAAACAGTAGTTTTTAATGGTATTATAGTTATTTATCAATTCCAGTAGCTCACAAATGAAACCCTAGGGAAAAAATCTGCTAATTATATACAAAATTGAGACTTACCGATGGAAGCTGATCAATGTAGTTTCGTTTTCTTTTCGGGAGGAATTGGATTTACATCCCATCACCACACAAGCCATGCCGATTATTGCCGATGTATTTCACTTAGTCTAGGTGCCACGAAAACCACACGATACTTCAAATTATCCAAAATAAATACAAAAAACCACAAGATTCTGCAAATCAATGCACATCCAAACTTCACGTCAAGCATACTGTCAAATAGATGATGTATGGAAACGCATTACAATCTGTGATTTTGTGAACCTTTTTAAATTGATGGGGTAATGGACCCAACTGACGTTTATAGGTACTACGATCCCGGAATAAGGAGACAAGACATAACTATTGTTTTCTCTTTCTATCACGTTGCTAAATTGATTGCTAAATTGACGAGACAGACATACGGGATTTGTTCATTTTTTAACGCTCCTTCTATGCTTTAGTTATTGTTCTGAGAAAGGAACTTATATCATAGAGTATAACTTATCCTCAGAACTTATCTATACTTAGTGTATTTTTTATATCAGTGGAAAGAAGGTCAAATCGACGGCATAAGTATTTTATGAGGGTTTTTTTTACCCCCACTCCGTCCACTGGCGGGTCATGCATCGGGTGCGCGGAGCGCGGTAAAACCACAGAATAATTAAACATTTTGAAAATGAACCAATTTTGCTATACAAGGTGTAAATTAATTAACGCAAAATGAGAAACTAATTACTATTTTTATTTTTTTATTTTTGCTGGTTACATTCCCGGGTGATACAAGCTAGTTTACAAAAACTACGAATGCAGTTTTGTTTCTCTTTAAAAATAAAAGAATATTTCCTGCAAGTAAAATAAGCTATCTAAAGGATTTAAGGTACTTTCCCTCCAGGGCCCATTCGTTTGTTCCACCCTGTTTATAGGTATATAAACATTATAATTGTTCAACAAAGCGAAAAATACCCCTTCCCACTTCTTCTGATGTACTTATTATAACTGAAAAGTTGTAAAGGACATCGAACACTTTTGTATGGTGCCTGGGATACTGGGGTACTTGCATACCCTAAAATTTCACTTTTAGGTGTTCACATATAAAACATATGTCCATCGATAAAGAATTTAATTACAAACAACAAATGTTCCTTCACAAAATGTCGTAAATATTATTTACGAGATAATTTCATTTGAATATGTAATTTAGTCACTTTTTAGGGTTCCGTTAGAGAAAAAAGGAACCCTTATACTTTCGTCAAGTCTGTCTGTCTGTCTGTGTGGAGGTTTTTAAAACCATTTTTCCTCAAAGTCAATCGTTAAAGAGACAGACCCTTCCAAAGTGGAAAAAATTTAGTCCCCCCCTCTAACTTTTAAAGTAAGAGAGTGAAAAATAACCGGCCAAGTGCGAGTAGGACTCGCGCACCAAGAGTTTCGATCACACTTGGAGAGCGTAACACGTGTAATTAGGTTTCCACATAAAAAACTCAAGTGTGATATCATCCATGTAAACCAAATTGAATATTTCTTTAGAAAGACAGCAATTTGCAGTTTTCAGATTTTTTCCTATACTTGTGCTATAAGACCTTGCTTCGTGCCAAATTTGATGATTCTAGGTCAACGGGAAGTACCCTCTAGGTTATGATTCCCTTGCGAGTTCCACGCGAGTTCATACAAATTCAGCAAAATTATGACATAATATCGCGGTATCTTTTGATTGCGTGGACCTAGAAGTTTAATTTTTTCACAGCTCCAAGGGACCATAGACTTGAGTAATCGATATTAATTTCAATATGATACCTCCACGCGTTCCTGAGAAAAGGGGTCGTGACAGACGGACAGACAGACAGACAGACATACAGACGGACAACAAAGTGATCCTAATAAGGGTTCCTTTTTTTCCTTTTAAGGATCGGAACCCTAAAAATATATGCTGTGTATCTTAATACAATCTTTCAACGAAAATTGGTTAAACAAAATATAATAAGCCGTTTTAAAGATATAACATTTATTAAAAACCGCAAAGATAACTTTGTCATTCATACAAAACACTATGAAAAACAAAGTTACAACACAAACACTTAGTCTTATAATTACTTGCTTCAACGGAACCCTTCATGGGCGAGTCTGACTCGCACTTGGCCACTTTTTACATAAGTATTTAATCTGAATTATCTCAGAATCTTTATCAGCCTTTAAAAATAAATGCGTGCTGCCTGCACCGAACACAAAATAAAAGTAAAATATAGTCTTCCAATGATCTTTTGGCTGAAGATGATGAGTGACGTTTACAGGGTGGTGCCACTTCTACGCAACATAATGCAACGAACCTGTCATCAACACCGATCTTTCATTCCTCGTTGGTCGTCATGAGTTAGTTCCACCTGTGATCGCGCACCAAAAGATCGTTGAAAAGCTGACTCTGTACCTTAGAGGTAGACAATAGTAAGTCCACTTTTAGAGGTAAACATAGTAAGACTCTAACGTACAGAAATGAAATTCTCAAAAAGTGGACAATAGTAAGTCCTATAGTCCAATAGTACCTCTAAGGTACAGTGTTCTTCTAGCGTCTGTGCTACGGCCCTAGAAGTCGCAATATGTGGCGTTTCGTGACCAAAAGATGTCCTTTGGCAGGATTGATCTGTAGGTCCAATGGATAGATTTAAGAATGAGCCACCTGGATTTATGATGCAGGGGCAAGAGGGGGGGGGGGGGGTAAAGTTTGTATGGGAAAAGAAAATATACTTGACCTAAGAAGCTGTAATTTGGAAGTAAGAAGTTTAAATAGCCAGGATCTAAGTTCAGTAATTATTTTTAAGATAAGTTTGTGCAAAATGCAAAAAAACCCAGACATGAAGCTGTGATTTGGCAAGTAGGTAGTTTAAAGATCTAGCACGTAAGTTCAGTTTTTTTTTTAAATATTTGCCCCCTCAAGGTGCTAAAAAGAGCCTAAAGTTTATATAGCATGTTTGGTATCGTTTTCATATTAATTATTGTAAAAAAGTTAATTCCTAAATTATTATTTTTTTGACCCTTGCAGGGGGGGGAGCAGTTTTTTTTGTATTTCCTACAAACTTCAGCCTCCTTTATTGCCTCTTGTGGAGGCAGAACTTTAAAAAAAAAAAAATACTGAACTTACGTCCTGGATCATAATCTTAACTACCTACCTGCAAAATTACAGCTTCATAGGTCAAGTATATTTTTTTGTCCACACAAACTTTGCCCCTCTCCCACTTTCCCCTGCATCAGAATTCCAAGTGGCTCCACTTCTTAAATCCATCCTTTGGACCTACAGATCAATCCTGCTAAAGAAAATCTTTTGTCCACGCAACGCCGCATGCTTAGACGTAGAATGGCCGCTAGTCTAGATTTCAATAAATTCGAAATTCGAAAGTGTAACGAAAATTACGCAATGTCTTATATTATAACTTAGGTAGTTTTACTTCGAATTTTTACTGTTACTCGTGTTCGATGATCATATTAGTTTCGTGTACTTTACTAGTATGGTACACTGAAAAAATAAATTACTAACCGAGGACCTTTTTGGCTCGGTTAAAAGCATATCGGCATATTTTAACTAAGACTTATTTACAATACTCCAAGTTAACTTGGCATAGAATAGACAGGTGAATATTGTTAAAGATTCTTGATTATTATCAAACAGAAAATTAATCATTTTCAAGTAACATATTTGGTACATCCAACCACTTTCGAACTTGATCCATAACTACTGAGTGGTTTTGTCAACTGCTAATAAGCATTTTGTTGGTTCTAAATTAGTATTTAAATCGATTATTTTTTACAAACATATTTGTTTAATGACAGTCAAGTAGAACTCATTTAATTCTAATCGGAGTGTTTATTGATTTCAAACGAGTAATTACTGGGTTCTTTTTAATAAACCAGGTGGATTATTATTAAATAACATGTACTAATTTAATTCTAAATAATTGCTCGTGTGTTTTTAAATAAGTAAATTGCATCGGTTGATTCTTGCAAACTACATTGGTTATTGCAACCCAAGCTGTGTCATCTAAATCTAACAGAGTCGAAAAATAATCGAGATACTAATTCAGTTTTAACCGAGCGACTCGATCCGATTCACTCTGTTCTGTACTCTGTGCGCTGTGGTCTTTTCACTCGTTCATTCTGCCCCCGGTTACTTGTAAAGTTGGTCGCGTGCGCGCCTAGTGATATTGGTGATCGTGATTCAGATTACTCTGTGCAAATCATGGACGAAGAAGTGAGAAATCTGCTAACGGCCTGGAAGCTGCAAGATTATATTGAAGTATTCAGAGGTCAGTAAAGTTCATGTGATTCTTTCATTGGTTTCGATCTATGGCGTCCATTACCTAGCACGCGGAGTAAGCCATCATCCATTTCTCTAAACTAAACCATCATGCAGTCATGCATGGATGACTGACGAAAACAACATTAGATGCAGGTTTTCGTCACATAAATATCAAACGGAATACAATCCCTCAGTCATGGCAAAACTGGTGGTAGAACACTGCAAAAGCGGAAGGGTAATAGACGCCATTTGACATCGTGTAAAAAACCCCGTGAAAATGCATTTGCATGTGGGGTTTTCACGATAAGAATAGGCTCGGACCGGGTGCACTCGGACGAACTCATACGAGCTAGAGTCGTTTATGAGTTCACTTGGATTGCGGTTTTCACACAGTTTTCTGGTTCTAAAAAGCGCACCGTATCCCGTTCTGTCCATTTTTTTATGATCTCCGCTTTATTTTTCTTCGACAACGCCATTTTGTTTCTAAAAAGTCATCCGAGTGCACTCGGTCCGAGCGTACTCTTATCGTCAAAACCCCACTTTATCTACCTACTACGCTAAGCCTGCGGGGTGGGGGTTACGGCTAAAGTACATAGGTACTGAAACTGGCAGCTGGGGATCGAACCACGGCCTCCCGGACAGGAGGCAGTGGCCGGGCCCTAGCCACTAGACTATACATATAGAGCCTATGCCGTGCCTGATTCTCCTGCGGCGCTTTCAGCCGACTCCTCCATCCCAGGGACAGGCTGTAAGCCATGGCTGACAGCCACAGCTTCCAGCAGTGTGGTGGTTTGTTTTTCCTTGCAGCTTTTTTCTTTTCATTACAGAAAATGAGATAACAACTCTATCTCTCCTCCTATTGAGGGAGACAGACTTAAAGGACTTAATCCCAAAACTGGGGCCAAGAACAATATTTTAGAGGAACTTGGAGGCGCAGAAAGCAAACCTAGACTGCAATAATTCAATTGTAAGTTTGTTTTGTCCCGTCACGTCAGTGTCTGTTCAAAAGGGACTAATATCAATTTTTGGAAAAAACTGCAAATAGGTGCCTACTTGTAGTTTTGTCTGTGTTTATTTTTTCCTAATTCAAATAGCTTAAACCTAAATAATATTCCTACTACTACTAATATTTAACAGCAGTTTTCAAATTAGGTATTGTTATGATTTTTATTTTATTTTTTTTTCAATTTAAAATTGTCTCCTTCGTTCAGGCACTGAATAATTAGTATTGAAATAGTTTATTTTTAATCAGTTTGTTTGTTTTTTGCTTGAGTGCATCTCCCTATGTAACTAACTAACAATTATCCTAATAATTATAATTATTATATTGACGACCCGAATGGCTGAGTCGAGTGAGTAGTGACCCTGCCTATGAAGCCAAGGGTCCTGGGTTCCGGTTCCAGAATAACAATGACAATCTGAATAAATGACTAATTTATGAAATTGTTTACAGTTGGAAAAAGATTTTGAAGAGCTGTATGCTGGAAATTACACAGATATTTTTGAGAGCTTTCCTGCTCTAAAAGAAAAAGTTTTTAAACTGGCCAAGAAGCGACAAAGTAACAACAAGGACACATTCTTACATGAACTCATCAGTTTGCAAGACTGTAAGTAATCTCTAAATTTATATACATATATATGTTACGGGTAAAGTCCGGAGGCCGGGTAAACCTAGGTTTACCCGGGTAGACCTAGGATTTAAAGTCCGAAATTTCAATCAACTTTATTGTGTCTTTGGGCTTTACACGGGTAAACCTAGGTTTACCCGGGCTTTACCCGTAACATATATATTACTACTAGGTACCTACTATACTACTATTATTATTAAAACTACTAAGTATGTTATTGAATACTATGTGATGATCTTTCATACATTCGGAAATTGTTTTTTATTTAGATGTATACTACTCGTAAACTGAAATAACCTTTCTTGTTGTTCCAGCATCCGAGGTAACCGCCAACATTGCCTGCATGTTGTTGATACCTACACTTATGTCTGTAACAAGCGTGCGTCTAAAGAACAGCCAAAAAAAAGTTTGGCGGCCCTCAAAATCCGAAGTCGGAGAAGGAACCTCAGATTCGGGTTCAGCACCCCAAAATACATATAGAATGAAATAAATTAGTACTAACTACCCCAAAACTTCCCCACTAGGGGCCTTTTATACTATAGTTATAGTTGACTGTATTAATGTTTTGACATTCAAAAATATATTTTTATATTACACTTACATAAGTTTGTATTTTCCTTTACTCCCTGTAAGATTTCCTAACTACCTGTAAATACAAACAACTTAATAAGGGACACATCTTTGGATATTTTTTATTACGATTTCGTTTCGCTCTCTAAATATAGTCGAAATTATTTCGATTCCACAGACGATTCCCTTAGTAAAAGTCGTTTATATTGATGAGTAGAACTCGTGGTTTCTTTTTTTGATACGATGTCTTTTACAGCCAAAGTTTAGCTACTCGGTAACTACAGCAGCTTTACAGCAATGTTACTCAAGTATTCTAAACCAATTCAATCGTTAGTATGGTTAATTAACTTCGTATTTTAATAAAATCTATTTATGTACCTTTAATTGTATTTTTAATATGTTACATTATAAGATAGTGAAATCTTATAATGTTGCACTTAAAAATATAATAATATGTAGGCAAATTAATAGTTTTTATTCATAATACTAAGTTAATTGACCTTATCTTACGATTGAATTGGTTCCTAATACTGAGTAACATTGCTGTAACTACCTAATAAACTGGCTGTACTTACTGAGTAAATTGGCGAGGTTAACCAAGTTGCATTGCTGTAACTACACAATAAACTGGCTGCAGTTACCGAGTAAATTCGTTAAGTTAACCAAGTAGCATTGCTGTGACTACACAATAAACTGGCTGCAGTTACCGAGTAAAATCATTTAGTTAACCAAGTAGCATTGCTGTGACTACACAATAAACTGGCTGCAGTTACCGAGTTAATTCGTTAAGTTAACCAAGTAGCATTGCTGTGACTATACAATAAACTGGCTGCAGTTACCGAGTAAATTCGTTAAGTTAACCAAGTAGCATTGCTGTGACTACACAATAAACTGGCTGTAGTTACCAAGTAAATTGGTAATATTAACCAAGTAGCATTGCTGTGACTACACAATGAAATGGCCGTAGTTACCGAGTAAATTGGTTAATTTAACCAAATTGAATTGCTGTAACTACCTAGTAAACTGGCTGTACTTACCGAGTGCCTTGGTTAAGTTAACCAAGTTGCATTGCTGTAACTACCGAGTAGGCCGGTTATACTTACCGAATAAATTGTTTAAGTAGACCGAGTAACTTGCTTCAAGCTACAAAGTGAAATTGGTTAAATGCAGTCTACTTTACTCTGTTACTACTAATGTAGCCTACTATGTTATTATTAAAGAAAGATTTTTAACCCATTTTCACGGTTAATATTTAATAAATAGTGACTGCAAAGTTGACTTATTCGTTTTTAACTTCAAACTTTGCAGGTGCTATATTGACAAACATGCTGGGTTATTTTTAGCAGTATTTTATTTATTTTCAACCCTTACGTTTTCTCAGTGTAGGTATACAATGGAACTATCTTAGCTATGTAGTATCTACACTGAAAAAAAAGAAATCTAACTAAGTGGAGTTTTCTCTTAGTTGACCTTAATTTGAATAAAACAAATAATAATTTCATTACATTAACCATAGTTGATTTGTTGTGGCGGCAAAGTCTTCTATGTTTAAGCTAACAACTAGGCCTATTAATTGACTTGAAAACATATTATGAATATTTTTACCAACCATTTTGTTAAAATAATTATGAGTTCTTCTTTAGGTCAAAAAAAAGGCCATTAGACAAATCTACTATATTACCAAGTCGTCTTAACTATAGTTTTTGTTAAATTGATAATTTCATATTTATGGATTTATCTACGAGCTATATCTAATGTAACAATGACTTCATGAGCAGGATAACAATGAATATAATTGTTTTAAAAATTTGTCTTTGATGAATCAACAATCTAAATATATTGTTCTTATTAGTTTACTTGTTTGAATCTACTACCACAATTTATTAAAATAACAAGTTTAAGATTAGTCTTTGTCGGATTAACTATAGGTACAATACTATGGTTTTAAATAGTTTCTTTGTTTGAATTTACTAACATGGAATATGTTAAATTAACATTTCCCTTACGTTAGACGTACTAAGACCTTGTTTAAATAAAACTTTAAAATAGTTGTCTCAATCATCATCTTGTTTGATTCAAACATTATACCACCCCCCCTCCGCCCTCCGCGCACCCGACCGATTGTCCGCCGCACACGCCGCCGCTCGTCCGCCGCTTTGGAGTGTTGCCAATAATATTTTTTGGCGAGAATTTAGGAAAAAAAAGAATGTGTTAAGTGGTTTCATCCAATACGATTAAAATATTTTTACATCATCGAGCTCTGGAAAGAGGTTTTGCAGCTGTCAAAAGAGTCCATGAAAGTTCGCGTTTTCGAAGCCGGGCAATGAAAACTAGTAACCGTTCATTTTCAAAATTACAGACCCTGATGGTTAAATAGTTCATGCCGTGACGAAGAACCTACCACAGACTACCACTCACTATGCTTGACAGTGTGACGATACGTATGTACCTGTATGTACGACTCAGTTTTTTTTCATAAATTGTTAGGGAAACCACGCTTAGCCGTTTTTTAACATGCCCCGGCCGGGCACCGGCCGGTTTAGTGAGTAAACGCTCATGCACACGAGACGGTTTTTCGCAGGAGCGGAGCGGGCTTAGCTCCGGTGAAAAACCGTCTCGTGTGCATGAGCGCTAATACTTTTTTATAATGAATGAATGAATGAATAAATGAATGAATGAATGAATGAATGAATAAATGAATGAACGAATGAATGAATGAATGAAAAAAATGAATGAATGAATGAATGAATGAATGAATGAATGAATGAATGAATGAAAAAATGAATGAATGAATGAAGGTAACATCATTGTTTTTACATTACAGATCAAACTAGCATAGCGAAATGTATGTCCCTACAGAACTTGTCTATGAATTGCAAAATATAGTACTCTGTATTGCCTGCGATAAATTTCAAGGCAAACGCACCAAAATCGGTGTTTTAGCCTGGAGTATTTTTCATATTTACGAGTTTATTTAGAAAATGAGATAGGTGAGATGGGATGGTCACGTCGATCCGTTGTTTGCACCCTGGGTACCTTGGGTTACCCAGGCAATTCTCCACTGTAGATTGTCGTTGGGTACTTTGACTACCCAACCCTTTTTTCACCGTAGATTGCCCTTGGGTACCCTGAGTGCCCAGCCTGCATGCGGGAATCAAAACGCGGGGAAACTACTAGAGAAAATCTTGTTGTTTCAAAGCACTTTATGCTTTTTCCGTAAAGACCATTTTTATATCGCTCTGAGTAAACTAAGCTTCAATATAAGTACGAAATATTCAGCCAATAACAGCCTTAGAAAAAGCGATTGGAATCTCAAGTTGCAGGTGACGTCATGCGTTTTTGGCGCATTCTTCGCGCGGTTTACGTAAATTGCAATTTTTTTAATAAAAAAAGTTTTATTAATATAACGTTAGTTAGTTATTTTTTTATGCGTATTAAGGTGCGAACGCACTTGGCGGAACTGCACTGCAGCGGAACTGCGCGACACGGCGCGTCATTTTTTTGTAAACCGCACTTGAACTGCAGCGACGCGACAGTTTCACCCGCCATTTGAACAAAGAACGAAAGAGATAGAAAGAGGAGAGAGGGGCGGGGGCGTGAGGTAGCGTCAGTTTTGCCTATTTGCCCAACTTTGCCGCGCAGTTCCGCTGCAGTGCAGTTCCGTTGCCGCGTAGTGCGGTTTGCTCCATATGTTTGCCTTGAAAGAATATTTTGTCGCGTCGTGTCGCTCAGTTCCGCTGCGGTGCAGTTCCGCCTAGTGCGGTCTTACCTTTAGGGATTAACCCCAGAATCGTTTAAAACCATAAAATTAATAGTCATTGATTTACTTTCAAAGATAATAATTTTTAATGTTTACCCCATTTTTAGGGATCCAATACCTAAAAGGAAAAAAAAGGAACCCTTATAGGCTCACTTTGTTGTCCATCTATCCGTTGGCACAAAGCAAGGTCTTACTTATAGCACAAGTAAAGGGAAATATCTGAAAACTGAAAATTTGTGTCTTTCTACAAAAATATACAATTTGGTTTACATGGATGAAATTATACTTTACTTTTTATGTGGAAACCTAATTACACATGTTAGGCTCTCCATGTGTGAATGGAACCCTTGGTGCGCTAGTCCTACTCGCACTTGACCGTTTATTTTTTCTTAGAATGTTGAGGAAGCGAGTGATGTATGCCAGGATCGTAGCAAGTGGAGGTCTTTAGTCTCTGCCTATACCTCTTCCGGGAAATAGGCGTGAGCATTATGTATGTATGTATTGCATGTACGCACGAGATAGGTATTTTAACGTTCACTATCACCATCTATCATTAGGTAAGTAAATCGTATTTTCATCACATCTATTCAAAAAGATCTACTTTAGTCCCGGCAAACAGGGACTAAAGTAGGTCATTTAGTCCCTAGGGACTAAAAGTAAGTTTTTAATTTTGTTGCCAGTACAAAGGAAAAAAAATGCTGTCACTAATCAGTTTCACTACCACTCAGGCTGATAGACCCAATTAAAAGAGAGATCGATTCTAAACGCCGCCAATAAAAAAAAAAGTTTGTACTAAAATGCGTACTCGACACAGATTAGATAATCCGATCGACCGAATCGATTGACACCGATTGGTGACAACAGAGAAACAACCTTACAGAATTGATATCGAAACACGGACCAAATAATTTAAAAAGTTGTGGAAAATTTGTAAAGAAAGCGCGCCAAATCTGAATGCTGTAATTACTTCAATTTCGTTTGCGGATATGAGTAAAGAATATGAGTGAAAGTGAGTGTCTAACTCCAGATGATAACAACAAACGCGAATGACAAATACAAGATCTGTTACCAATAAAATCACGAGGAATATAGGTATGTAAAAACTAGTGGTTATCTGAAAATGCTTTTTGAACCAATTTTCAAGATTTAGCCAATACTAAACAATCTTTAACTATGTGGAGGACATATTTGTAATTCGTAATTTCTTTATTGTACTAAGACAAGAATGACATACAGAAAACTTATAACAGATAACAAGAGATTTCTTCCAACAAACCATTACACACAACATATCACGACAATTGTGTAAATAAATATAGGGTCTAACAGAAAGGGGTGTAAAAGCCGAAAGAAGATTGTTAGGGACATCATTTTGAACAACTTTCACAATTGGACCGACTTGATCGGAGCAACTTTATTTTTCACTCCACCATACAGATCAGCTGAGCGCTAGGCCCGAAATGTACTGAGTTATAAATAAAGTTGCTCTGATCAAGTCGATCCCATAGTGAAAGTTGTTCAGAATGATGTCCATCTTTCCGCTTGTACACCCCTTTCTGTTACAGCCTGTATAGGTACATGTATGTTATTTTATTGATTACTTACTACTTTTCTCATAGAGGGTGATGAAAAGTAGAGTGTCCACCTCAGGAGTAAAAACTATTTTTGGCTCGAGTGATGTACTTTGAATCCCTCGCTCCCTCAGGATTCTACTTTTGAGTCCCTCGTTACACTCGGGACTCAACTCTAGAATCCCTCGGTCGCTCAGGAGTCAAAAAACACTCTCGCCCTAAAAATAGTTCTTTACTCCCTTGGTAAACAATCTACTATTTATGGCATATTCGGCTTTTGGCCAGCCGTAATGTGGCAACACGGCGCCCGCCGCCCGCCGGCCGCTCGTGCTCGTGTGCGTGTGATGAGTTTGTGTTGTGCGCTCTGCCTCGTTCGTTCTCGTTCCATTACCGCGTAAACTCTTCATGCTGATGGTCGGTCTACGTGAGTTATTTCCGTTGTCCATCAATTACCTACATAGGTAGTGATTTTAATTCTAGGTGTGTTGTGTGTCAAAGATCCTTGTTTAATGGAGGAAGTAGTCGAATTACTTAAAACATGGGAGTTACACGACCTCATACCACTGGTAAGTTTTGTTCCTGTTTGATATTATTGGTACCTAATCCCGCTAATCCGCCATCCATACGGGGCAGTGACATTCGAAATCATCAAACTACCACGTGCACCTGCACGTGTGTTTTTTTATTACTTTATTAGCGAGGAACCCACACACACCGCACCCCACAGTCAGGAACAACCACGTGCACGTATGCAAGGTCATTTGTTCAAGTTGTCATTAGCGTCATTTTGGCGTCATTTATATATATGTAGGTAGGTAGCTACATGATGTGATGTGATTGTGTGTAACATGGCATGACACCTACGCAGACGCACAGATTAATAAAGAGAGGCAGATGTATACATTTTTGTGTAGGTTAAGGTACGAATTGGATCTCGGCAGCAGGCAGCAGCAGCCGACAGCAAGCAGCCGAATCAATCAAGCCGATCTATGAAATACCCTACAAACCCGGCAGCATGCAGTCGGCTGCCCGGCAGCATGCTGCCGAGCTAAATGCTGCCGGGTTTGTAGGGTATTTCATAGAAATGCATAGAAACCAGTTTTGCTGTCGGCTGCTTGCTGTCGGCTGCTGCTGCCTGCTGCCGAGATCCAACTCGTACCTTTATAAATAATTTACTATTTAGTGAAAACTGAAAATCAAGACTTCACAGGTCGGGTTCACGTATGTAATGAATGTAGTGAGTGTGGGTGGATAGGTACCTATACTAATCGGACGGCCTGCCGATGCGCCGCCGCCCCATTTGGAAGTAGCGGCGCATGGGTAGGTACCTACAACAATACAAGTGAACCAGCGCCAACCAGTGGCAAATTCCAAATCGCTGGTAGGTATAAGGCGATATGTATTATAGGCGATTTTGTACTTTGCGTGCTATTCAAAGTATTTCAAAGAGACTGCCAGTCAGCTTTTCGTATCGTAGCTGCCTGCGCCGGCCGGGGCGGCGCCGATGCACTTACATACACCATTCTAGGCTATAACACAGATTATTTTTTTTCCTTATCGCCCTCACACTCTGACCTATAAGCCCTTGTTAATAAGCAGTATAATCGCGTACCTATTACAAAATTAATATTTAAGCAGTCTGTGTACATATTACCTACCTATTTTCTCATTATTTTTCAGAACAACAAATAACAGTTCACGCGCTGTCAGCCCTGACGAATGACATTATCAAAGAGTTAATACCCAAAACCGGGTCCAGGGTTCTCTTTTTGAGGTGTTGGAGGGCATGGAAAGGAGAGTTCGAGGACTCGACTGTTACATGTTTAGAAATCTGTGTGAGTACCTACCTATATTACCTAGTTTTATTTGAAAAGTGTTAAGTAGGTATAGTGATAGTTTCTCGAATAATTACCATCAGGCGTAGCCCTCGCCAGGGTTCTTGGCATCTGAGCCTGCTGTTACCTCTCTCGCCCGTGTACCCTTGTACCCATGCGCCGCTACCTCCTCCAGGGCGGCATTCAGATGCCAAGAAACCTGGCGCGGGCTGTACTGTACCTTAAATTAACATCTAAAGCCTCGTTCACACGCGCTCTCTCTCTCTCTCTCTCTCTCTCGCTGACTGTCGAAATTCTCGTGTAGAACTCGCTGTGTGTGACAGGCCGGCAGGCAGCGATTAGTCGCTGCAAGTGCACTCGCAGCGATTAGTTGCTGTGTGTGACCGAAGCTTTACTTGACATACCTAGGTACCTTCCTACCAACTCTTTAAACTCAGTCACACCTCAGTCATTCATTTCTTGCGTCACATGAACAAGACAAATAGTAACAGAAATCTATGGTTTATGAGATGATATTTGGCTAGTTTTGACACATAATAAGTAAGCCGAGAAGTGTCGAGCGTACTTACCTATGAAATAATAATCGTACTGTAACTTCCTATTATTTTTACTATTAATTACAGAATTTGGACTTTGCGCTATTGGGAGATGGTGCTAATGTTGATGTTCAACTGCCTATGCTTAGTCCTCTAACCTTACCTTATAAAGAAATCGAAAATATTTCTCCAGAAAACGATTCAGTTCAATGCCCAGTATGTACTAACATTATTTATATCACAAACATTTATTTACTTTTTCGGTAGTTTTAGTTTTTGGTAGAGTGATCAAAAGTCAAACTACTTTTAACTTTGGACGATTAATTTATCTTAGTTGAGGATACATTTTGAGGAACACCAGGGGCAATATTTATTATCAGAGCCATGATGTATACATTTGTTGAAATAAAAATACTGTTAATAGGTAATTAATTAGTGTAAGTTCAATGTTAAATCAAGATGTATAGAGAATAAATAGCATTGTGAATATGTAGTGTTAAGGTGTTTGGTATTATTTCTTCATGTTTAAAAGTCTTCATTTTCAGATCTTGGAAGAATTACTGAATAATTCTCTGGACACAAGTACCCGCCTCGCTCACAAAGGGGGGGCTTTATTAGGGGATAATTTGTTAGCATCCGTAATTGCTAAAGAAATTTTGAGAGAACATAAGGATACCACTATTACTGGAGCTACATATTATAAGTGGGCCAATTATATAAAACAACTATATCCAGGAGAACGGACAACGACCTATTATATCCCTGCCTGCACAACAGCCAATGGCATTGTTAGACAAGCTCGTGGAAAAATTGTGCACCAGGTGAATACTCTAGCTATTTATTAGAATTAAAATATATCTACCTACATATTTGAAACTAATTTACGGCAAAATGTGTGTGATACTATATTAATTTCGATTGTAGGTGTTAAATAAACGCAGGAGACTTCTCCCTATAAGGAAAAGGAGCAGAGATTCAAGCCCCGCATCCTCCGTCCCATCACCAAGGCCTCTTCCTGATTGTTTCACCGGACAGCATGAGGATAACTCAAAAGAGGACCTGCAATGGTTACAAACTTCATCCGACTCATGGTTCATGGTAGAGCAAAAATGGCGCAATACGTGCTCATCACGTATGAAACTGGTCCACAATAATAATGAGCCTGTAGAGGCATACTTTGTCAAGTACCCTGCTCTACAAAAGCCAATGGGGTATAAGTTGGTGAGTATTAAGTCTATTGTATTATCCATTCTTTATATTATCCTATTAATAGATATGTAATGTTGTATCCTTTTTTTCTAGCTGCATGCTGATTTCGATATTGCCCATGAACAACACAAAGACAAGTTATTCATGCAATACCCTTTGATAAAACCAAAACTTCTCAAACTACTGAAAGATAAAAAAGTGACAACCGATGAGTTTGCTCAAGATCTCGTCAGACTCGCCGATTGTAAGTAACTATCTTATTATTTAATATAAGTCTTTTATTTATTTATTAGGTCAGAGTGTCGAGAAGGAGGCGGAAGCGGGGGGAAAGGTGAAATGTCAAAAGCCTCAGATAAACAGACAGATAAACGCTATCTGGGGAATGAGAGAACGGTACTAAAATTATAAGTTTTTTCAGCATCCAGTGAAGAAACCTCAAATATTGTGGGTTTTCTCGCCATACCATACCTGCTAAATCCATCCATGTGTCGCCAAGGAAAATACAGAAAAAGCCTGGAGAACTGGAAACCAAGCAAAATTGAAGCACGTGATGGGATTGGTGGGATATATGAATCATTTAGTTCTTTTGGTTCATTGGGCGTGTCCGAAATAGCTACTTCAGTCAGGTTTGTAATAGAATGTTCCCGCAAAATATGTCTACGAAATGAACTAAATAACTGGAATTCACGATTACAATTATTTTGTGCACACTTATATGCACTAAGGTCTTTTGAGTCATGTAATAACTGAAAATGTAATCTAAGAAGCTTAATATCAGAGAGTTGCTTGTGGCATACAAAACAAGTTAACATTGTGTCTTTAAAATACGACATACATAAATACATTGGTATACTTATTAACCTTTCAAATGATGTTACTGTACTGTTACTGTAACTTCCGATACCCTGCTGTGCTAACTGATTGTGGTGTATTGTAACAATATTACAATATACCACAATCAGTGAGCAGAGACTCGGCAGCGGTAGAACCTTTGTCGTATTTTGATGTCATTTTGAACAATGCTTTCTGAATAAAATACCATATAGGGTAAGTGTCTAAACTGTATTCAACATTAAGAACCCATACTATTTTATAGCATGTCTCAATAGCTTCTGCTATTGACAAACGTTCATACAGTACCAGCCTGTTAGCGATTACAAAATATGATTTTATCTGCTCCAATGACTCACCGACTATTATGATGTAGGGCTGAGATGGAGCTTTTTTTTCTTTCTAGGTTTGTTAGACGCTGTTCAATGTATTGTGCGATTACTGCACGAACGATCATTATCTGCCCAGTTTTTTTAAAGTAGAACATATATTTCTATGGTACAGATAATATTATTTTAATGGGAATTGCTTTGCAAACGGTAGATTACGATAACCATTTCTGTTCCTATGAAGTCAATGAACCAAACCCAGTGAAAAATGTTGCTTAGTTCCTCAATTCGTTAGAGACCCCTATACCATGTAACGTTAATATTCTAAGCAATGGAAATAAATATGTCACTTTGCGTTGTAGTTTGTAAGTAATAGTTGACATTTGATATCGTTATAAAAATGTGTTGTACCTACGTACGTTTCAAAATGTTTAATTTTATCATCTGAAACCACCATTAAATTAGATATAACATTACTTTTGATTCAACTCTAACATTCGTCAAGTTAAATATGTAGCGTAACTTCTTGTTTGGATATATGTACAGGTATAACAGAAAGGTGTAGTCATATTCTAGGGGGTTGTATGGATCATTCTAAACAACTTTTAGCACGAAACCGATTTAATGGCAAAAGTTGTTGAGAATGGTGCCCATTACAATACCCTAAAATATGACTTCACCTTTATGTTATACCCTGACATACCCTGTCATATTTAACTTGACAACTATATGATTTTAATGAAAAGTAATGTTATAGCTAACATAATTATGGTTTCAGTTGATAAAATTAAACATATAGTAAGATAATATCATTGTAATGGGAATAGCGTTTCTCAATTCGTTTACCTTCCATAATGTCATTTTGTGTTGTAGCTTGTAAGTAGAGTTGACATTTATAATAAAAACTTATTGTACGTACGTTTCAAAATTTTAAATTTTATCATCTGAAACCACCATTTTTACATATAACATTACTTTTGATTCAACTCTTACATTTGTCAAGTTAAATATGTAGCGTAACTTCTTGTTTGGATATATGTACAGGGTATAACAGAAAGGTGTAGTCATATTGCCGATTTCATGGCAAAAGTTGTTGAGAATGGTGCCCATTACAATACCCTAAAATATGACGTCACCTTTCTGTTATACCATGTACATATATCCAAACAAGAAGTTACGCTACATATTTAACTTGACAACTATATGATTTAAATCAATGTTGTAGCTAACATGATTATGGTTTCAGTTGATAAAATTAAACATATAGTACAGATAATATCATTGTAATGGGGATAGCGCTCCTCAATTCGTTACCCATAATTTAATTTTGTGTTGTAGCTTGTAAGTAGAGTTGACATTTAAAATAAAAACTTATTGTACGTACGTTTCAAAATGTTTAATTTTATCATCTGAAACCACCATTTTAAATTAGGTTTAACAATACTTTTTATTCAACTCTTCCATTTGTCAAGTTAAATATGTAGCGTAACTTCTTGTTTGTTTATATGTACAGGGTATAACAGAAAGGTGTGTGATATTTTAGGGGGTTGTATGGATCATTCTGAACAACTCTCAGTTGGTATGAAACCGATTCGCTTAGAGCCACTGTGTTTCTCACTTTTCTATACATTTTGGGCCGGAAGTTCAGCTGATTTGTATGGAGTAGTGAAAAATAAAGTAGCACTGATTAAATCGGTTTCATGTTAAAAGTTGTTTAGAAGTATGTCCATAACAACCGCCTGAAATATGGCTACAGTTTCTGTTACATCCTGTATATCCAAACAAGAAGAAGTTGGGCTACATATTTAACTTGACAACTGTATGAGTTGAATCAAACAAGCAAGTTAGTCATCATAGCACCTTCACAGATTAAATTCAATTACCATCTTTGTAGAAACAATCAAGAAAGTTAGATATTACAGTTACTTTACAAAGTCAGCTTGATAAATATCTCAGTTGAAACAAACGAGTAAGTTAGTCACCATAGCACCTTCACAGATTAAATTCAATTAACATATTTGTAGAAACAAACGAGAAAATGTGTTGTTACAGTTACTTTACAAAGTTAGCTTGACAAACATCTTAATTGAAACAAACGAGCAAGTTAGTCATCATAGCACCTTCACAGATTAAATTCAATTAACATCTTTGTAGAAACAATCAAGAAATTTAGATATTACAGTTACTTTACAAAGTTAGCTTGATAAATATCTCAGTTGAAACAAACGAGCAAGTTAGTCATCATAGCATCTTCACAGATTAAATTCAATTAACATCTTTGTAGAAACAAACGAGAATATTTGTTGATGCAGTTACTTTACAAAGTTAGCTTGACAAACATCTTAATTAAAACAAACGAGCAAGTTAGTCATCATAGCACCTTCACAGATTAAATTCAATTAACATCTTTGTAGAACCAAACGAGAAAATGTGTTGTTACAGTCACTTTACAAAGTTAGCTTGACAAACATCTTAGTTGAATCAAATAAGCAAGTTAGTTATCATAGCACCTTCACAGATTAAATTCAATTAACATCTTTGTAGAACCAAACGAGAAAATGTGTTGCTTCAGTTACTTTACAAACTTAACTTGACCAAGGTCTTAGTTGAATCAGACAGACATATTTATTACAGAAAACAGTTATAATTAATTGTTTCGACTTATTTCACCTTAGTTGTGGTAGCGAAGCTCTTGTCAGGCTCGTATGGAGTCAAGATACTTGATCACATTGACCACAATATTGTTTCCAACAACCAAACATTTTTTTCAGTGTAGATACCTACTTATTAATTGTGATTCTACAAAAACATTATACACTTTAAGTAGCTTTGAAAGACCAATTTTTTATGTATGAATTTGAAGCCATGATATTTTAAATGGCTGATGCCTTTATCTAAAATTCTAAACATTGGGTTAAAATAAGTCCTGCTAGGTGCCTATAAGTCCTGCTAGGTGCCTATATGTCCTGCTAGGTGCCTATATGTGTAAGTAATTATAGAGTAGGTAAGGTTGAAATTGAAACTCGCAGGCCATGGATTTTGGACGGAAGAGCTAGTACCTACATGGAGGTAAAAAGCAAAACGTATTTTGTCACAAAAAGTAAAAAAAAAAAACTATGATTGCCATTCCCTACAATTTCTAAATACTTAGCAACGTTTCTGTGTTTTAGATTTTTGTCAAAACGCGTTCTGTCCTATACAAATCTTGGCTCAAAAACGACCTTAGCAAATAACGATTTGTCGATCAGTTTACGATATGGAAGAAACACTTTTTGAACGAAACTTAACGACTGTCACTCAAATGTCACCTATAATATAATAATAATAAAGTTTTTATTCCAGAAATACAGAGCATTTCTATATAAAAGTATAAATCACATAAAACATTAAAAAACATTAAAAAATGAATCCATTACGTATGACGAATCCATTCAAAAGGTGATTTTGTCCCCTAAGTTCAATGCAAAAAAAGTTTTGTCCAATTTTATTTTCTATATTCTAGCTAAATCAGGTTGAATCTAAACGGAACAGTTTTCGTAATTTCGTAATTTCTTTATTGTACTCACATGACAGTAAAAATAGCTTAACATAGAAAAAAATATGTAAGTACAAAGGCGAACTTATCTCTAATAAGAGATTTCTTCCAGCAAACCATGTTGGGTAGGAGACGGAGCTGATAGGATGATGATGATGATAGTTTTATGCTCCATAAGATAATATCTTTCATAAAAAATAAACATCCAATTGTTTTTGTAAGTTAGGAGATAATTATGAGTTTTTTCTGTTTTCCCAATATTTGGAGGCGACGGACAAAACGGACGTTTTGCTTTTTACCTCCTCACATAGGTATTCAATACAATCCAGAAGAATGCCCCAGTATAAGTCGTCCTAAGATTTGTTGTAATATTCTTATACCGCCACTTAGGAGCGTCCGTTCAATAAAATAATAATAGTAAACATCCGTGCAAATGGCCGGCGGTGGCGGGGGTGAACGCGGGGCGGCGGGGCGCCTCCCCCGCGCAGGAGGGACGGGGGGGGGCGCTTATCGATTCGCGCGCGCGCGACACACTGTATCTATCGTCTCGTCGATGCCCGCTCGCCGGCCTCACAAAGAAAGAGATAGGTTTCGCCGACTTTGATCCTTTTGTTTTTGGGCAGCGTCCGGCCGGGCGGGCGGGGGCTGAAAAAAGTGAAGGGGCGCTGATTGGCTGGCCGGGCCCCGCCCCCCGGAGCCGCCGAAGCCTTCGCCGCCGCCGCCGCCGGCAGTTCAAGGGCGGTTGGCGCGTTGCACGCCGATTTGTTTGGGTTCGACGCATGTTTGAGCAGCCAGATCTTACCTTAGATGCTAAAGCTTAGATGACACGACGATTTATCATTATGGAGATGGAAAATTGTTTTTAGGAATTTATGTCTGGCTTTGCAAATATTTTATTTAGTTTCTATAGTAGACTTTTGCTTGCCCTGTCTACCTAAGAAGAGATACCCACTTACTTGTTAGAGAGTTATCGACTATATTTTTTCTTTATACTAAGTTTTCCTTACATTATCCTCGTGAAATAATTTTAAAATACTGTAAATTATTTCAATCACAGTATGACATAAAGTTCTGTAAGTATATGAATCTGCTTAAGCTGGCATCATAATTATTTATATCTATTATCATGTAGGTATTCTGAGTTAAAAATGTTAGTATATTTACACAATAAATGCATTAATTATCAAAAAGACCTGTAAAAATATTTAATAAAATAGAACAACATTTTGTACAGCGAGCCCAGTTCACCAATTAAAATAAAATGTATAAAGAAACAGCATTCATTAGTCTGCGTTAGAGCATGCACGATTTGCTTTAGATACAGTTGGACCTGGGGTCAATGGTTCATGTAGACATAAGGTGAGCGACACTAAAATAGCGGTAAAGCGATTTTGCTACATCTGTAGGTGTTAAGTACACGTAGTACTTACATCTATTGTAGTTATGCTTATAGATAAATTATGATACCTAAAACCCGTTTTAGTAAATAGATCCGGTCTCTTGTGTGTTTGTTTCAATATACAAATTACGTAGAGACAAATTATAAGTAGACCTGTATAGTTTGAATCAGGGAGCACTTATACAGTGGAGAGCGCATAGATACATTTTCCTTTGAAACATAACTCACCAATTTACGAGCGGCGGGGGACGAGGTAAGAGAGCTGTGATTGCTGATTGGTCAGCCGCTGCGAAACTGTCTGGCGGCCCGTCATTGTGCATAGGTTGCGTATGCGATGATGTTGTTGTATTCAACAAACGTTTGGCGAGCCGCATTCCCCCGCAGGTGCAGTCAACTGGATATGTATGTATATAGTCTCTGGTTTGAATAGAAGTTTTAAAATGTAGAGTTGTTATTTGGCCTTTTAGTAGTTGAAATGGCACTGGATTCCATTTCACGGACTTAATTACCAAATGAACCTTCCTTCAGTTAGTATAATGCAATGAATGACTCTACCCTCCTCAGCTTCTGCTTCCCGCTCCGCCCCCCGCTCCGCTGCCCGCCCCGCTCTACTCCCACACGCCCTACCTCTCCCCCTTTGTTGTGAAAGAGTTGCTCTGAATATAAATAGGCTGTATTGTCTGCGAGCCGCTTCGGCGACGCCGGTGATAGATGTCAGGATAACGGGCCGGGATGCTGAGACGATCATCTCAGCGAAGATACCATACCTACATACTCTTGAGTAGGTACAGTCAGAATCAGATATATGTGAGCGCGCAGATACTGAAATAGATCTGCAGGCTTCCAACGAATTGGTGTGTGAGTGCCGTTTACTGGGGACGCTAATTCAACGAACCTGTCATCAAGCATTATTTCCACCTGTCACTGCGTGTCAAAGATCGTCGGAAAGATGTACACTTTATAAACGTGGATGTCATTAATCCCCAGTTAAACAGTCTTATACAGTCCAACGATCTTTTGGCGTGTGAGTGACGTTTACAGGGGGGTGTCACTTCTACGCAACCTAATGTAATGAACCTGTAAAAAATCGTCTGTTCCACCTGTCATCGCACGCCAAAAGATCGTTGGAAAGCTGTAACTTTATTTTACACTTCATGTACGTGTGAAATATCAAATCCCTCAGACAAACAAGATAAACTTCTGAGGTTGATTAACCGGCCGTAAAGTGAATAAAACTGCAGCACGCCTAGAAAAAGTTAATAACGCTACGAAAACGTATAGAAATGAAAACTCAAAATGTATGCGATTTGACATTTGGCGACGCTAGCGTAGCGTGACTAATTGTCAAATCGCATAGAGTACATATTCTTAGCGTTTCGTGACAATAATAGCGTTTTTCATCTTTTCTAGGGGGGCTGGAATCTTAATCTTTCAGTTAGTAACACATCTTGATTACTGTAACTTCTACCTTGACGAGTTGACAAGTGACATCCGTCAATCGCTCGTAGCGACGTCTTTTCGACGTTATGTTCGAAGTATTTTCGACGTGTCTTCGACCTACTGACGACTGCGGCAGGCACCGTCGTGTACCGTGACAGGTAAATGAACGGGCCCCATTTGTGAGCGTTGACATGATAGCAGAAGAGCTGCTGGTCAAAGGCTTCCGCACTTCACCGCGCTGGGTCGCAATTCTGGCGCTATAAAGATCATCTCAATAGTCAAAATGTCGATTCGAGATACCGAATATCTTGATCAAAAACAAAAAAGCTATTCTGAAGACCACGTCACGACCCGCCTTACGACCAACCAAGATATCTCGACACGTTTTCGATTGAAATAAATATGAATCTAGATAGTTTTCAATGGAGAAATATGGTATCGTGAAGGGACCAATATCTCCACTATGATGATCACATCACATCGAGATGATCTCGATAGCGCGAGAATTGGGGGCCAGTGGCATGATTCTCGCGCCTTCGATATACCGATATCGAGACCTATGTTGACAGATTCCGATACAAAATCACTCGATATAGGTGTAGATATCGTTTATCGAATGCGCGAGAATCATGCCCCAGTTGTGTCAGTGTGGCGGCAATTTGACCAAACATTTGACATCGTTACTGCCCAAGTCCGCCCCACTCCCTCCCGCCGCGCCGCTGATGTGCTGAAACCATAAGGCATGGTGTTAAAAAGTGTCGATTTCAGATTTTTTATTAAGCGCTTTTTTAGCTAGCATCTTCATCACAAAAGCGGCAGCTGGAGCATCTCAACAGCTAAAGTATAAGTAGTTGTGCAGGCAAAGATTTTTTTGTGGAAAACTCAAGCAATCCCTGTAGACCTACCTATTCGTTACATGATTTCCGTTTTTAAGTAAGTTGCTGCAAGCGGATAATGTTTACTGTCGTCTCTTCTCCTATCATGACATGACGAACTGTACCTATTCCTACCAAATACTTATACTTACACGTAACACCGCCAAATTCAACCCTAATATTATCGAAATAGAAGTTATCTTCCATTGGCGAAAGAAATCAGACCTCTGTAAGTTATCGTTACCTCTTGAGAGGTGAATTAATAATGATTCGTATGAATGACACTTTTTGCAGATGACTAATAGATTTCGTCAATCAGCCATTATGTTCAGATTCTTATCTGTGATATGGTGTTAGCTTATTGATAGGTTGAGTTGACTGTCACTTAACGAGGGTTAGTCCAAAGGGGTGTATGGTGGAAGTGTTACAGAATTTAACAAATTAGTTTTAGTAAAATCAACAATTTTCTCCCTGAAATAGAAATGGGCCGATTAGTCGCAGTTAATAAAAGCGAGCTATAGTAAGTATAGTTTCTCTACATGATGATGATTATGTAGCGCGGAGTGAACAACATATTATTTGCCATAATACCCAAAACACAGCTAACCCATAAAAACATTACCCTCAATCGCCTACAACATTGCTTATAGCACGTGTATTTACACTAGCCTTCACTAAGCGACGAAATATTTAAATACACATCCGACCGCGGCCTATCTTCAGATAAAACGCCCGAATACACATGCGTGCACACTGTGATGGATGAGTCCAGCGATCAGACCCTATCCCCCCTCCCTCGGAAATTTGCCTTCCCTCCACCCCCGCTGGCCATAACCCACCTCCCCGCAAGTCCCGCAACCCAAGTCCTTAGGTGATCCATTATACGGGTATTTTTGCGTAATCCCCGTTTATAAATATGAAATTCGAGGAAGACCTAGTGATGTTTAATCGACTAGAGGTCGGGGTCAGCGGGCGGGCGGACGAATTTATTTATGACGACGACGCGGCAAAAACTGCTTTTCGCTCCGAAAACTTGGAAGGGAAATTTTGTATACGTTATGCGAAAAAAACGTTTTGAGACTACTATGATCGGAGGCATCAATATTATTATATTGGCACGGGTTTAGGAATAATCTGAATTCTATAGAAACATTATTGAAACTGAAAACCCTGTATGTATTTATAAAGTTGTTAAGTGTGACTTATTCGACTCTATGGAGGTCTTGTTTGAACGTTGCTACGGAAAACGTACTGAAATCTAGAGCTGAAATTCTTCTTCTTCAGCTTTTCCATATCCACTGCTGGACATCTCCTCTCCAACTCGTCCGAACTGCGGCCATTCTCGTCCATCGGGTCCGACTATCAGTCCTTCCTACATTTCTCTTTCCAGAACCCATTAAATACTCCAATGTATATACGAGAAAACAACAAACAGAAAAGACAATTGAAAAATCAAACCCTCAGAAAAAATGTAAATAAACACACAGGAAACCTACTCCTCTGCACAATCACGGTCCTTTTTACGTCTCTACGCAAAATTATAATCACGATAATCAATACCACCGCATTCTGCTCCCGTCTGACTGAGATTATAGACTGGGGCATATTCTGATTATAGATAATTATAGATGGGGGAGCGTTGGGCCCTGATGAGCGATTTGGGTATTATTTGCGCTTTATTTTGGTATTTATTGCGCTTGAGTGACGACGCAGATATTATGCTCCGGTACAGTCCCTTGAGTGCTTCACCCTTCGTGTTTGTTTCAGCTCTTACGTGTTTTATGTTTTGGAGGATATCAAGGAGTTTAGGTTTTAAATCCTATTTAATCACTGCTGCTGCAGTTGATAAGGCTTCGTATTTATTTATATACTTTGCACCATTAAATTTGAATACCATAAGTAAAATTTGATATCTAAGTATACCTACTTACAATTTGGTAAGAAGCACAACGGAATCTTAAAAATAAGAAATATACTGTTCATCATTCAAAATTCTCTACCAACCACATACAGACTACACCTTTATAAGCCACCCTGTGTACAATTATACCTCGTTTGGCGAGCGTTTGTCGGCTAATTCCGTGCACCCGCGATTATCGCGCGATCGGTATCCGATTACTTGTGTTTTTTATCATCTCCCCTCGAATAGCTGTCTGCGGCATCCCTCTTTGCCCTTTGTGCTTGCATCTCGCTATCTCGCCAGTGATCTTTATACCATTTCCTTTATGTCTGACTGACGGTGTAGGTAGATTTTAATTTGTGATGCTCGCGGTAGTAGGTAGGGTAAGTCAGTGTACCTATATAACTATCTAAAGTTAAGCCCGGTTTCTCGTAGACTTTTTTGCTCAAAATTGCGCGACAGATTGTCAAACTTCGTTTAAATGTAGTTTGGGTTGCTAAAAGGGCTGGAATATTCAACTGACAGACTGTCAGCAGCCTGTCAAGATCTCCAATTTATTGCCGGTTAGAGCCTTTTTGGGTTTTTGAAAGCATTTTCTGTTAAGTCAACAGATTGTTGACAGGCCACTGACATTCGATTTGTAATCGGAGAATATTGAACAATTATTGGTATGTTATCCCGATTATCTCGAATTTAACTTCATAATTCATAATTTCTTTATTGCACACAAAAAGTTACATAGGACAGTAAAAAACATAGAAAACGTGTACAAACGCGAGCTTATCTCTAATAAGAGATCTCTTCCAGCAAACCAAATAGGGATGAGACAGGTGGATTGCTGAGCAGGAGTAGACCCATGTGTACAATACATATAATTATTACTTACAAATCAATAGACTACATAAACTAGTGCATACTTATATAAATAAATATGAAATATATTTATATAATATACATAAACTAATAAATACTATACATACATACTACCTATAATTCTATAAAGACAGGTAATGCTTCTTCACACGACTTTTAAAAATACTGAGAGTAACTTCATACTATTCCACTTCCGAGAGTGTTTGCACCTGAGGTTTGCACAAAACCAAGTGGGTACAATGCTGGAAGAAATCTCTTTTCTGTAAATTTTACGTGTTTTTGTTATGTTTTTGTGCAATAAAGTATAAATAAAATATGCTTTTTACGTGGCGGCATTTTCAACCTCAGATCAATGAAACTCTTTGTTTCTCCTTTCTCCAAGTTTTCAACAAACTGTCAATGTCAACAACTCAACAGACCAACGTGAATTTGACGTTTGGCCTAAGGATAGCTCAGAACAATAACTAAAGGATAGAGACAAAGCTCTTAACAAGTGACTGAATGAGAATGAGCGAATGGTCTGGGTTACCCTTGGATGAACTATAGTTCGTCCAAGGGGTTACCACATACAATATATAATTGAAACAAAAAGTAAACTTTAGAAAAAACCGACTTCCACAAACCCTATTTGATTAGATTGAGTTTAATACAAACTGTAACCCCTTATCCCCCCCCCCCCTTGGGGAATTAATTTTGTCAAATCCCATATCAGTGCTACCCCACGCTACTAAGGAACCCCTGTACAAAGTTTCATGGCTCTAGGTCCACCGGTTTAGGCAATGCGTTGCCTGCCCGTCAGCCGCGCATTGTATTTGTACCTAGTATTGAGCAGATCTGGTGGCCATATTATGTGGTCTTCATCAGCAGTTCCACATCACAATATTATGCTTACCATGTGCATTTGCACGAGTTATTATGAAAAACACAAAAATCACTATATATCTGCCTATAATATTTGAAGAGTTCCCTTGATTTCTCCAGGATCCCATCATCAGATCCTGACCTGGTGTCAATGGGACCAATGGGAAGGTAAACCCTTTCAAACAAAAAAATAATTTTCTAAATCGGTCCATCCGTTTAGGCGCTATCGGGGGATAGACATAAAAAAAAAAATATTCGGACGAATTGTAAACCTCCTCCTTTGGGAAGTCGGTTAAAAATCAGCCGTCAACAGTAGATTACCTATTTTTCCAATCGTTCTAGAAACTCAAAGCTTGTCAACAGATTGTTAATTGTGACAAACTGTTGACTGATACGTGAAATTAAAATCGTACGAGAAACTGGAGTGTTTTTGTTCGACTATGTATCACCTTCATACAATGGCTATGCAACTATACCATATAATGGTAATGAAATAATCCATTGTGTACTCGTATAGTGTTGATTATTCTACTTTCAGAATTATTTATTAGTCATTTCTTAGAATCAATGATATGGTTGACTTTGAATTCGATAATAATCTATTTACCGAAACGCGCAATTTCCGTACAATCGTCATTTATAATGAAATCATGAAATGAGGGTGTATTAAAGGAGGTAGAGGTCCTACAAGGACACACACATGCGTACGTATAAAGCTGCCGTTTCTATGAAACCCATGCGGTTCGGTGCGCCCACCACAAACATAGATCATACTAACATAGAACAATTATCAAGATAACGTCAATTCGGGTCGTCCATAGAGAATAAACTGGGTTGTGCTAGTATGCCACCTCAATATATCACCCCCATTTTTCACGAGAATGTTGTGATTTAAAACGGTAGAGTTATTTCTAACCAAGACGTATATGATAATGCACACAAAAGGCTTAAAACAAAAAAAGTTATAACATCATTGAAAGCCCCCTTCTATGGCGAAAACTTTCGTTCTAGCTATTAATTGACCGAGCGAGCGAAGCGAGCGAAGCGTCTCCGTTTCAGGTTTGGGCAAAAATGCTTTCGTATGTCCGGTTGTTCTCCTCTACAGGTCGCATTTATGAACCGATTCTCGTGAAATTTTGTGAGCAGGTTGGAAAAATAAATAGAATTTTTTACTCGAGCCAGTTTTTTGATTTTTTTCAAAATGGCGGAGATATGGGGTTTTAAAATGTAAAAAAATCGCTACAACCCAAACGGCTCGATGGATATTAACAAATGAGGTGTCGTTGGATTCGTAAAGACCATGAGAGTGAAACAGACTATATAATTTTAGTAAAAAGTCAATAGGTTGTATTAAAGATCGCGAAATGTAGTTTACAAAGTTATTGGTGCGGCTACTTTCATACTGCATGTACGTAACCAGGTACATTCATAAGTTTTTATGTGTTATTGAAAGAAAATTATTTGGGTTATTTTTTTTATGTGTGTTAGCAGTTCAGCTTTCCCACCGACATACTCGCGAGGTCTACAGCTCACAGAGCCACTAGTTAGAAAGTTATAGCAAAAACAAATATTTTGGAGTCTCGTGATCATGTCTGATCAATGTGCAGTGCAACAAAAAAGTAAAAAATACACTATGACAATGAAACCGATTCTCTAACTATGTTTAAGTATGATTTTGCATTATCGTCCAAAATTTTCAGAGACCATTTTGAATTAACCAACCAATACACCATACCTGGGGGCGATCTATTATATTCATTAGCCGCAGTGCGAGGGATGTTGCGTTCAGGTTTTAGTGCACTGATGTGTAGGTAAGCGCTTGTTTGGGGCTTGGGGCTTACCTACAGTTCTTTCGGTGAATTTTAATGCCAATTAGAGTAGACAATATTGCGGGAGGCTGAAAGGATTGGACGTTTATTAGTGTCGGATATTGTTACGGACTCGTTGTGGCGTGAAGTGATTGCGTAACGATGAACGCTTGGGGCTCGGTTGGAATTATTTTGGGCCGGCGGTTACATGATAATTAGAGTATTATTTTCATGTGTGTTTCTAGGAAGATTATTAGCAACATATTTTGTATTCATATACATATAGGTGTGCCTATTTACTTTTACATACAGATGAATGAATAAGGCCCACTTGCGCCGGCGTATACATGTTTATGTTCACATGTATATTATGTACTGTGTGCATTTGTCATACCTAGTCGAATTGCGAAAATTATCAACTCATTGTAATTCGTATTCTAATGCATATATGTATGCACAATAGTTTAGTAACATTATTACCGGATGACTGTTAATGCAATTAAGTTCAGATTCGCTGTAAATTGTATAGTACGTGCACAATTAAAGTTACAGCAAATTTTACTCACAGTATTTGCAGATGCAACAGACATAGCACCTATCATTCTTCCCTTGCATTATCCGTAATGCGACACAACATTAATCTGACACTGGTGATGGATCACTTATAGATTCCTACTAATATCATATAGCGCAAACATTTCTTGTTTTTTACTCCCCCTACAGATTCGGTGCAACTGTGAATTTCTCACGAGCTCTTCATAAAACAGTTTGTGTGATATTAATAGCATTATTTCGTGTTAGATAAGTATTGGAGGGAACTATTTAGGGATGGTTGGGCCTCCGCAGAATCGCACCCTTTAATTATAAGACTCGTTAATCAAAAGCCGTAATGGCGTAGTGAAATATGGGACTAATTATTATATTGTTACTGCGGTTATCTTTGGGGGGGGGGGGGGGAGGGGGTGTTAAGATGGTGTTGTAGGGTATACCTTATAACCATTATTATCCACTTATCTATCCCGATGTAAAGATCATTTCTAGTAAACTGTTACATTTCTGATACTTACTCGGGTAAGTATAATGTTTTTACTTGTAGTACTACAATGGACTTGGACATGTTAAAAAATTATGTGTCGATATATTTCACATCACATACTTAGATGTAATTTTTCAATATTACACCTGGAGTTCTCAGCACAATCGAAACGCTATTCCTTCTCCCTGTCTCGTGGCTCCACCAACTTTCCACGAGATTTTTGCTTTGTTTTTCGTTACCAGCAACATAAGGCAAGCGTGATAAGTCGTGTCAGTGTTTCCATCAGTCCCCTGGCCCGTGTCCGAACGACATTTAACTCGCAGACCTTTCCGCCCTCAGCCCTGGGGACTCCGCTAAAGGCCACACTTTTTCCAGCCTGCCCGACCGACAGTCACTCGATTAATTTTCACGGAACGCTTGTCAAAAAGTGATTTAATATCTGGCGGAAGGGTTGACCGCTTTGACGTTTGATGCGTGCTGCGCTTTCGTTGCACTGTGGTGTACGGCGGCGCCGATGAATGGAGTAAGGTTTGGTAATCGAAGATGAGGCACAATATCAATTCAAAATAATTTGAGGAAGTGTGACAGATTACCACATAACTACTTGTCTAAATTACTAAAACACGCAAGAAAAAACTGATGATTTCGTCTGAATAACAAATGCTGTAGCTATGGCGCATCGTTACCATTCTGAAGGACACTGAGGACATACATTTTAAATCATTACTGTGAAAAGTTTCCCTCTTTATCCTTTTTTCCAACAACCATACCTTGTTATCTTCACCCATGTTGTACTTGTGCTGTGGTCTGTATAGTACAGCATGTAGGACCGCGTCCGATTTGGCTTGAGTTGGAGGGTTGGCCAGTGAATCGTTTCATTCAAGCCGTTTCGAATTTTTGGAGAGATCACGATTCGCCATGATTTTGTAATGGACCCCTTGTAAACCATTTGGTTCGCATGGAGTATTTTGTGTTTGCTTTATTGCTTTAAATTTAATTAACTAACTTAATATTATATTCGTAGTTCATCTTTCATTCCACACTTAACTTTATTCGGAAAATTTAGTCTTTCAATAAAACTTTTGAATTGATATACAAAACAAATGTTGAATAGAGCATGTGTATAACAATATTTAGCATCAAATCCGAATTGCCATCCTTTGGCATGGCAATATCTATCAATAACGCCAAAAATAGGAACCGCAATTTCCAATTTGCCGCGTCACTCCGGATTCCAATAGGAAGCGGGGCCAGCGGATTCCGTTGCGAATAAATGGAGTCACATACCAATATGTCACCATTGAGGGCCGGGGTGTTTCGGCTATTCGGCATTCGGTATTCGGTTCGGCATTCGGCGTTCGTCGAATTGTAGCCCAACACCGCACATTCCGCGACGCAGGCTCTAATGAGATTCTAACTGACGATGCTCCAGGCTGTTGTTATGCTGATTTCAGTTTGCTGTTTTTATTTTGGTTCCTCTGTTCCCCGGGCTTGCTGGAAAATTTCTTGTTAGATTTGTTTCAAGATTATATTTGCCTGTTTTATGAAAGTGATGACATACATCTAAACATCATACGACATACATCATACGTTTAAACTACACATGGGAGTTCCAAATAATTGAATATTTTTGAGTGACAATAGTATTAGTTTATTGAAAATACAGCAGTTTGTATCTTCAAAAATTACTATTTGCCTATATCAGCTCCACCTCAAAAGGTATTTTTTATATCTCGTAGTACCATACCTAAATTCCACTCTAGCGGATAAAGTGGAGCTAATAACAAGTGCCTTTCATTGTCACATCACAATTCCATACGTGAACCGTTGCATGCCAGTCACGTCATACAATAATGTCGGCTGTAGCACCAATATAGCACTCCACTAACCACTCAGCCTTATAGCCCTATACTAAGGTGTATTTCAGTTTTAATCGCAGGTACGGATAAGTTGGTAGCGGCACTGCTACGACTCCATTGCTTTGAGTTGAGGCTGATTTGAAATATTTTCAGGGAACCACTTATTCGCACCTCACAAACACTCGTGGGTATAGTCGGCGTAAGTGGTCCTGATGCTGTGGGAGCGTTAACAGCGATGTAAAGCTTTAGATTTATCGAATAAGTATTTCCTAATTGGTTTATTGTTCTACACATGGCAGACTATAGAGGTCGGTATTTGAATCTTATTAAGTATCGAGTACATAAAGTGCAGGAGATGTAAGATAAATCGTCATCCGAGTTGAGCATTGTGCTTTTAAAACAAAAGTTTGGACAACAAATGCTGCAGGGACACAGAACCATTTTCATCACGACCTCTGTGGCGTTGCCGTCAAGGTTGTGCTTCCTAAGCGTTTTCGGATCTCGGCTGAGGAAAAAAATCCCCTGGGATTTGGATGTTTACATGTTTGTGACATTGCTGTTTCTGGTTCCCACGCCACATGGTATCCTAATATTTGGCCAGAAGCAATGTATGCGCCTGTATGTACATGTTATTACTTATTTAATAAAGCCAGTTCAGCAAAATATGACAAAGTGCCAAGTCGAATAAATCAGCTCAAGTACTGTGGCATCCGCAGATTCGGCATACGAAGGCGCGAGGGTAATCGTTGTATAGTGGGGTCCTTTGTACCTCTTTATAAGATCCGAGGGCAGGCAATAGCGGAGACGCGTCTCACATTCACATCGCGTACTCTATTCTAATGGGGTAGCGAGGAGAGGTCTAAGCAGCAGCCTTATTCACTGACGCCTTCCATAGCAAAATGGAGTTTGGCAATAAACAACAAATTATAAATAAAATTGACGTTTATGATATGGTAAAACCTCAGGGAAAACTGACTGTCACTCCTCCGGCATTTAGATTTTGGGAGCATGCCAATTTTATAGCCTGATTCGAATGTTGTAAGGACAATCGACAGTAACCATTGTGCATTATGAGGTCTGATATTTTACCATGAGTGTCATACGTAAATATTAATCTATTTACAAGTAATTTAAGAAGAAAGAAATAGCAAGAAATAGTGTCAATTAGATTTTGCGGCAAAATCTTCTTTTCGTTGACTATTCTCATAAACCATGGCATAAGACTGTCGTGTCTGCCTACCCTACTTCAGGGATGCCCTTATGAGATTAATATTATGTTATTATGAGATCTACTTAGATTTTTTTTAGAAGCGATTTTTCAATAATTATTCAGACAGAGTTGGCATTTGATGTACCAACCTGTGAAATTCATAATTCATAATTTCTTTATTGCACACAATTAATTGCAATGACAAAAAGTAATATACAATACAATTTCTCCTAAAAGCAACCAGTAAACGCTATCAGAGGATTGAAATACGGCTGTAAATGGGTTTTGAATGTGGAGAATTGCCTTATGCAGGGGTATCACAACTTTGAAGGGAACTGTCAAATACGTCAATGCCTATCAGCGGGGGTTATTCCGTAGGTCTTAGGCTAAGCACGCATTGCGGTTAACCGCGAGCGTTTAACCGCAAGACTGAAACCGCCGAAAAATATAGCACTAAGGTTACCATACAAGCGCACGCATATGTGGCGTTTTCCAGTGACTGATTTTAAAACCGCGGCTAGCTAGTTTTGAACCGCGGTTTGCAACCGCGCGGTTTTTTTGCAAATAAAAAATAAGCTAAACGCCAACCGCAATGCGTGTTGGCATGAGTTTCTGCGTTTTCAGCTAAACTGAAACCGCTCGCGGTCAACCGCAATGCGTGCTCAGCCTAACCCTGAGTTTCACGAAACAATTTGTTTATTGAAACAAATGACTATCCTATGACATTCTCGCGATTAAATTAGTTAAGTGACAACTTAAATTTCAAAATAGTTTCGTGAAACTCAGGGTTAGTTGAGTTCAATAGTTATAGTTTCTTAGTTGAACTTATAGATACTTAAAGCCATATTTGGCAGTTTCAAGTCTTTCCACTTTGTATTTGATCGATCGTTAAAGTGTCTTGATATTAATGAGCCTTTTAATGTAAGATATAACATTCCAAAACCTTTCCTTTCTTAAAAAGCGGACGTCCCGTCTTATGCATACCATGTAACCTCTAGCTAAATTCGCAACTTTAATGATACCTTCCAATGAACAACGACTGGTTAACAACGACCTAAGTTAGATCGTGCCGTGATTGCGATAGGGTGCCAATTTAATTTAGTGGTGCTATAACCTACCGAAAAGATATTGCAGCTGCTTATAAGCAGCGGGATGCCTCTGCATAGGCGCGAAAATATTTGGAGAACTGTCATCGTCGGAGAAAAAAACACGATTAAAATTCTTGCACAAGGAAAATGAGTGTTTTTGTACCGACAGCTGTGCGCGTGCGCAGATCGCTCACCTGCCCCACGTGGCCGAAGATAATAGAGACTACAAAAGAAGCCGAGACCATCCATTGTTGAGACCCCAAACTGCATTGATTTAAGAAAATATCTACGACTCGGGATTTCACGACAGTGTCGACGACACATACTAAACGTCACCTGTTTGTATGATATATGGTCGCGGTGAAACTATTGCGATGAAATTTTATTGCTTAGTGAAATTGGCTGAATCATGATTGGTGTTGGTAGTTGGCACCTTTCGAATTCATAGAAATATAATTAAGTTTTGGGGGCGATGGGTTCGAGTAATCTGGGGCAAGTTATTGCCAATTACTTTTTGGAACATGGATGATATCCATCACTTTGGCACTCTTTTGCTCGGATTTAACTGCGAAACGTTGATTGGTTGTACATCTACTTATTTTTTGTCCACCCAGCAGTAATTTACGACAGACCGATCCTTAAAATAATGAATTGCGCAAGCCACCCGTCCCTTTGGCGATAATTCTGGAAACCCATTCATACATCACGCACAATGACAAAGACACTGCTGTGTACCTTACCCACCGATAAACTTACCTATAATGATTTATGCATCACCAAAGTTACCGGTTCATTCTTGTACGTCCTTAGATAGAAAGCTATAGGAACGTTTTTCCTAAAATTAAGGTATTTTGGTGCATGGTAGCTGTTAAAAATCCAGCAGAGCCATCGACAATTGCTTCACAATTGTCAGCATTCGATGTTGGTCATATCATAATTCTTGTATTTTTATAACGCGTCGTATTTTAAGGACTTTTGTGTCCTACGAAAAGAACTAGAGTTATTTAAAATGATTAATTAAACGTGATGTATTTGGCTTCTAGACTGATGGCCTGTTTAATATTGTACTTTTAATAAAATTATATTTTGATTATCAACCATCTTACGGTTTTATCATATGATAGCTTAAAATATTCTTGTGTGTAAAGTGGCTTTTTATCAACAATGGGTGCAGGAGGTTGAATGGATGTTGATGCTCATTGATGCAATTCCTCTGGAGTCTTTGCCCCACCGAGAGGTATTGGTCTTTACTCGGAGTCGATAGACATTCAGCCGTACCTCCTCTACGCTGGCTGATTACGTATTGGTGATGGGTATCATCATCCTCTTGAATGTTAGAAGGTATTGTTTCAATTCAAAAAGCCTGTCTTGTGGAGTTCGTAAGTATACACGGTTCGATCATTACCGTGTGATTTAGTAATGCTTTCTCTGAACGATAAATTACACCGTAATACCCCTAGGACGCCCTCAAAAATCTCCTATTACCCTCTACCTGGCCACTCTCTGTACTTAGACGCCGCGCGCGCACTTCGTAGAAATGAACAATGCGCGTCAATTTTTTGCAGCCCTAAGCGCAGTTTTAGGCGATCCGCCGCGAAATTCCACCCGCACACCTGGACGGAAACGGGCCGCGGGGGGCCGCAACCTGATTGATAGAGGTCCCCGTCACAGCACCCCGGCAAACGCGATTTCCAAACACAATACATTCGAAACTTCGTTGCTCCGCTTGATTTGAGCGCATTGAAATCGGCGACGTTGTGTCTGTAGATTTAAAACAATCAATGATGGAGTTTTGTGAATGAAACAAAAATCGTCTAGCCATTGTGCGTGGGTGGCTGGGTAGGAAGCCAGGTTCGAGAGGATCGCTGGCGCACAATGGGACGACAATGCATGAGGTATTCGCTAGAGACATTATATACAAATGAGTGCGCCGTGAATAGAGTGGTTAGTGTTGGTTAGAATGACGCTTCGATATTTACATATCTCTGTCAACTTGTGTTTTAGACATAAAAGTTGCGTCCTAGGAAGCACCGCACCAGCACCCGTATGCTTATTGTAGTCGTTTGCTTGACAGCTCCTTGACTTGATAATAATATCAAGGCGTCCTCAAATATTTCAATTTGACCACAATTTTAGCCAACAATCTCTTGATTAAGGTTAAGGCGAGAGTATATCGGGTGGAGGAAACTATACTATGGCTATATACTAGGCATACGGCAAAACCTTTGACCCAATGTATGGGTGAATGTATAATATTTGCCCGTAGCGGCTATCCACACTGACGAGGGGTAAGGACTTGCAATTACGTTTTCGTGCGTTCATAACAAAATGTGTATTAACAAAATAATATCTTAATTGATCACCCAATGAATATGCAGATGGTAGGCTCCAAGTGTTATAGATAAGCTCCCGCAAATACACCTACTTCCCAGAGGAGCTATTGCTATTGCTATAGGCTCCACCCAGCTTCGTAACCCGATTTTAATCTCAGATAACGCAGAACAGTTTACATAAACTCAGTAGCAGCTACTACTCGTAGCTTGTTAACAAACTGCAATGCGTTTGTTTATTAAACGATTGTTGGAGAAAGGGTAAGGAAACTGTACATACCTACGACGTGATGAGAAAGAACGAAACGGCTGTGTTCGACGGTATTCCACAGGATATACCTTTGAGAGTGCATGTAAACATTTAAAGCTGTTCCTAACTTGTATTTGAGAAGACATAGCTATTTCCTTGGCTTCCTGCACATTGTGTAATTATGGGGTAAACCTATCAAATCCAAATCAGGCGTTAGCAACAAACATCACTAATTACGCTTCTGCAAAAACAAATCTCCAACCACCAACATCCAGCTCGACTAAAACGGCTCTCGTTCGCTCAGAAACAGGAGAAAAAAAGTGTGAAGAATTAATGAAATATCTTCATCCAACCCTTCTTCTAATTAATAGTCATCACTGTCCGCTCCACTCGCTAGCTGAGGGCTGACAGTGCTTTCAAGTTTTTTAATATGCTTCCTCACCTCCATAAAATGGGATGGATAATTGTTTTTTTTTCTCTCCCGGGAGTCTCTCGCGGAATAAATCTGACTACAATTAGGAAAGTTGGCGCTATTTGTTGATGATGAGATGAGAGGTTCGAGGGTAAGCTCTTCAGGAAAAATGGTACTTTCTGTAATGAAAGGCTTTTGTTACTTCTTTGTAGCTGTTTATTCTTTCGCTGCAAGTAGCCAGCTAAATGATGAATTTTTGGAAATTTGGTTAAACAATCATACACACAAATACATATAAGTTTTATTCCAGGATATGAGTAAGGAAAGAAGGACACTTTCCACACCGTCCTCGCTACGATCTTAGCATACCACTTACACACTACAATCTCTCGTTTTCTTAACGAAATTACGACGAACGACAACGTTACTGTACCAGTTACGGATTCTATTTCGTCATTAAGATATTCAATCATGAAATAACAAAAACAGGATCGAGTAATAAAATAACTACTGTTCTTTTATAACTCGATCCGTTTTTAGGGTTCCGTACCCGAAGGGTGCCAAACGGGACCCTATTACTGAGACTTCGCTGTCTGTCCGTCCGTCCGTCCGTCCGTCCGTCCGTCCGTCCGTCTGTCTGTCACCAGGCTGTATCTCATGAAATGTGGTAGCTAGACAGTTAAAATTTTCACAGATGATGTATTTCTGTTGCCGCTATGACAAAAAATACTAAAAATCAAATGAAATTTAATATTAAGGGGGGCTGCCATACAACAAACGTGATTTTTTTTTGCTCATTTTTGCTCGATATTGATAATGGTAGCAGGTAGACGCTTAAAATGTTCACAATATATTGAGTATATTATTTACTTAATATTTTTTTTTATTAAAATTAAATTAATATTTAGGGGCGGCTCCCATACATTTTTTTTTGCAGTTGTTTATAGATAATGGTACGGAACCCTTCGTGCGCGAGTCCGATTCGCACTTGGCCGGTTATTGTTATTTCATGATATCTTTGATTCCGAAAATCATATTTTTATCCACGTAAACAGTCATGTCGCAAAAGAGGAAAATATAAGGGGATATTATCTCCCGAAATTGACTTACCAAAAATCCTGTGCAATCCGGGAAAACGCACTAAAGTCGCCTTTCAGTTTGGGATGGAAGATCTATCTAATTAAGATTACAAGAGACTTGGTAAAACGGACCGCAGGCAATAACTGCTTGTAACGGATCATGGACGGTTTAGAGATAAAAAAAAAACGTAAGAGCGACAATCCTTGGCGCTGAAAATTGAATAGTTGGATTATGTGACCCGTGGGGAGGGGAGGGGAGGTAGGGTTGTCAGATTTTGTCTGAATACTATTGATGACATGAAAATATTACATTCCGCTTTCATCCTGTACGAATGGTAGTGCCTGCCAGAGTGGTATGGCACTAAAAGTGGAGGCTAAAGCATTGTTATAAATCATCAAGGATCTTGTAGCACTTTAATGTTTACGTTAGCTGATAGTGTTATAAAAATATTATTTATGTTTATAGGTGTAGGTATGCAATTTTTGTATTCTCTTCCTAAACTCATTGGCTTACTTTGTTTGGCTTATTATTTCGTTGTCGCTCTTGCGTTTTTAGTTTCTGCTTTTCAGATATGGGACCAAATATTGCTGCCTGTTTAAATGAACCTTAAGTTCAACAGCCGAAGAAAACTGATTTCAACTGGCAGCCCTGAAAGCGGACAAGCCCGTTGTCGTATACAGGGGTTCGGAGTGATTACTCGGGCTATTGTGACGCCGGAACAGACGCAATTAAGTATTATACCTAGTTTTATTCTACAAGTAAGGCAAAACATTATGAAACCTGCATGAGAGGGCCTTTTTCTGTTTATTTAAAAAACGCCTAAAAGACGCCTCAATTTCCCAGAGTGACGAAGAAACTGAAACAACGACCCCATTTCAGCCACTGGAGGAAGCGTCATTTGAAGAAATAAAAAAAGCAATTTACAGCTTCAAAAATAAAAAAGCACCAGGGCCCGATCAGATTAAAGCAGACACGATAAAGCTAGCGGGACCTGCTTTATGGAATGCACTAGGAAAAGCAATCAACTATGTCCTCATCACTGGCTACTATTCAGAAAGATGGAAACTAGGGGACTGCATATTTCTACATAAATCAGGGAAAAATTACAAAGATCCAAAATCCTACAGACCTATCACACTACTAAACATCATGGGTAAGATTTGCGAAAGAATTATGCACCGAAGGATAATGACGTCGTGCAAAAGAATGATTCCAGAGTTCCAGCACGGATTCATGAGTGGCAGAGGAACCGGCACCCAGATTCTGAGAACCTGCAAATACATCTCCGATGCACTCTCTGAAGGACATAGCGTCGCGATGATCTCAACAGATCTCAGCAAAGCATTTGACCCAATCAATCACAGAGGTTTAACAAAAAAGTTACAAGAAGGTGACGTGCCAAACAACATCATAAAATTGATCGAGAACTATCTTAGTAACAGGAAAACTAGAGGAAAGTTTAGAACTACCACAGGGGAAGAAAAGACAGTACCGCACGGAGTTCCACAAGGTTCAATATTAGGTCCAGTCATTTTTAACCTGTATGTGAGCGACCTCCCAAAAAGCAGAATCGCCGGACAGATGCTTTCACAATATGCAGACGACCTCTGTATTCTGAATGCAGCAGAGAGACCTGACAATGCGACGATTAGAGCGACGTGGGCGGCAGAAGAAGTAATCGACTATTACGACCGCTGGGGATTACAGTGCAATGTAGACAAGACTGAGTGTATAATGTTTACAAAAAAGAGGGCACAAAGTGCTTCCATCCGTGGCTACAAACCTACTGTAAAGATTAAAGGCACCATGTTAGAATACAAGAAAAACGTGCGATATCTTGGAGTTATACTAGATAAAGGACTAACCATGAGTGAGCATGTAAAAAAAGTGATTGCGAAAGCAAAAAACATTAGAGGGATGCTGTCCTCAATAATTGGATGGTATTCTAAGGTCAACATCGAAACCAAACTTGCAGTAATACGTGCTTGCCTAGTGCCTATCTTGGACTACGGAATCGTGCAACTACTACCTAGAATCAGCAAGTCAAATCTCCTGTCAGTAGAACGGCAATACAGAATGGCGCTGAAGTCAGCTGGGGGATTCCCAAAGTCATTACCCAGCAGTATCCTATGGGAAATGCTTGATGAAGACCCGTGGCACCTGCGAGTTCACGACCTACACCACGACATGATTGTCAAACTTAACAGCATGTGCATAGAAGGACTGACTACACCGGGCCCCTCGTACACAAGGTATGGTCAATTCAATCCCATGCTATCCAGCAACAGAGTAGGTGACGTGCAGTACGTCAGCAAGATGGACAGAGATAAACGTGTCAGCAAGCGACATGTCCCTCGCAGACACTCAATGTTAAAATAAAACGTTTACGTTTACATACCTACCTTTATAATTGTAATGTCATGCTATATTATTTTTTATATAAGCAAACATATATTAATGTACGAGATCTTTAAGACATATGTACTTATAAATACTATTACCCGCCTGGCGGACAAAAGTTGTTTAAGAAATGACAAAAAATAAACACTTTTCTATTCTATTCTATTCTATTTCTGTTTATTTAGAAACGATGGCCGGTTTAGAGTGTTATAAAATGACGTCACTGGTGCAGATGTAAACGAAGCTTGCCCTGATGATAAAGAGATAATAATAAGTATGCCTACTAATTTGTATACTTGAATGTCTTCTGTTCAATGACCAGAATATTATTTAGGTTTTATTCCAGACAATAAGATTATTTAGGTATCTAAAATAAAGATAACTAGTCGAGGCATAATTCACAATACAAACAAGCTTCCAGTTTTTACTTATTTTCTCAAAGATAGTTGCTATAAAACAACGTTCTTCCGCCCTTGAAGAGTTGTGGCTTGTATTGCTCGCTAAGTGGTAAATTCGAAGCTGTCATCTGAACGCAACTCTTTGCGCTCCTCAAGTGGTCTGTGCATTCTGTGCTAACGAACACGCGTGTCAAAGCGAGCCCCTTCATTAGGTGAGCGTCGCCACAGCAAGTACTCGGTACTCCCGAGGACCTCCTGCCTCCCCCCTCTCCCCCGAGAGTTGAGCCCCCGCAGGCCATGCGGTATCCGCTCCTGCTGCGAGTCGCTTCATGGTTAAAACAAGTAAGGTGTCTGAAAAGTGTTGTTTACTACACGGTGTAACAGAAAGGTGTAGTCATATTTTAGGGGTTTGTTAGGGAGACCATTCTGAGCAACTTTTACTATGAAACTGATTTGATCAGAGCAACTTCATTTTTCATTGCTCCATGCGTTTTGGTCCGGGCAGTCAGCTGATTTGTATAGAAAAGTGAAAATTAAAGTTGCTCTGATCAAATCAGTTTCATAGTGAAAGTTGCTAAGAATGACAACTCCTTAAAATATGACTACACCTTTCTGTTACACCCTGTATAATGGCTAATTGGCTATTCATGTTCCGGAGCATTGGCCTTTGTTTTTATGTAGGCACTTACTAATTTACTGACTTTTACTTACATTACCTCTACAAACGGCAATGTTTGGACGGTACTACTGTACGGTAGAAATAGTGTAGAATAGTAATAATCAAATTCCCCACCAAGCTGCACAGTAACCTATCCTTGTATAGCAAGTAAAACTGGGACCACGTAAGCAACGCGTCCCAACTCATTTAGGCCGTAATAATAAACCACTCTCAGCTCTGAGACCTGTCTCAAGCGCGAGAAAATTACCAATTTGATAAGCCAAAACAGCCATTTGTTACATAGCTGAGACAACTCTCAGAGCTGATTGCGGTTTATTCTAATTACTTACATTCGTTTGTCACTTGCATCTGACTACGGTAAGTTCCGTGCTGCTTGTCTTTCTGCATACATCATCTCATCTCATCATCATCTTCTTATTTTCATAGTTCATAATTCATAATTTATTCAGGTAAAAAGTTAAAACTAGGTTTATCACCTGTATTTCAGGAGGCAGGGCTCTTCCATTATTTGGTCGTTGAATTTGGTCGCTGAACTGGGCCTTTGATACTTAGATGGGAATTATTAAGCTTGTTAGCCTTATCCTTATTTTACTGCTCGTCTTTGGGTGTTATATCTCGGCGACTATTACGGCAATCTGCTCACGGGATACTGCGGCACAGAATAGGTATGCTGTGCTCATGCCGAATCACATGAAACTATAGATAGGTACTCCGTTTGAATTCACATTCAATACCATAGTTTTTCCAGCGCTCCCCATTACCTACTTTTGTGTTACCATGCCCGCCTTCTATTTAGTGGGCGTCTTACCGACTCAGCGCTAATTAGACGCGCCGGCGCTCTTCTCATTAGTGGCGATATTATGCAGTTTGCCGGGATTCGGGTTAAATGCGACGACGAGAAAAAAGCCAAGAAAATTATCCTGCTGCGGCGATGGGCTAGCCCCAAGCCAAGTGGAGAATAACTGACTGAACGGGGACAGAACATTGAAATTTTCAAACAGACGCATTGCTTACTTACGTACGTACTTTAATTTTGTAGTTTAGTAACGGGAGTTCACAATGAAACTTCTCGGTACCCGAAATATTCTTAGTGATTCTCAGTAAGTAGGTTCGAAATCTAGAGCTGCTTGCCGTAAGTATAGTGAATGAATGGTGAACTTCAGCTGGGGTTCTAATCCTGATCCGGTGTTTCGGCCGGCATACCAGAGGGCACAAGTTTTGAAAGGAGGGGTAGTGACCTGCTCATAAGGATGGAAGGGAGAGTGATCTAGATTTCAGTTCAGCTTCCTGTTCGGCTGGGTTTTCCTGGGAGACTTGCCGTAAGTATAGTGAATAACAAAACCAATCATGAGATCTCGTACAGTCAATAAGCTAAGTACATTAAGCTAATCATTCGACCGCTCATGATAAGAGTAACAATTAAACGAGAAGTAGGTATTAATTGGAAACCTGATTATACATAATTTACTCTATGGATTACCTTTACTATCCCAAGGTATTAATGCATTGCTTACAGTTTATAACATTGTAAAAGCAAGCCAAGATATTAAATAGGCACTTATACAATCAGCCAAAAGCTAAACTCCAAGGGCTGAAAAATACAAAAAACGTGCCCTATTTACGTAAATCGGCGAATGAAACCAGCATATTTGTTGGGGAAGCGTTCTCTCGGGCAAACAACGTTTATCTGCAGCACATTTGGCTAATGAATGGGGGAAGGAAGAAAGAGAACGAGGCATTATTTTAATTAGGAAAAATTGCTGGCGGTGTCTGCGTCACACGGCCGACGACGACGGAGCTCGGAGGGAGGATACGTTGAGGATAAAAAACGATATAAATAGGAAGTTGAAAATAGGAGATAATTAAGAGATGGTCGGCCTATGCGACCCCGATCGGAAAAGGTGGTACGTTTTGTACGAGATTGTTTGTGACTGAAATGCCTAATTTTAAGATGTGTTATGAATAGTTATGATTGCGATTCTGCACTTTCCCTAAAAACATGTCGCAGAGGATTGAGTCTTTTCCATAGACATGATGCTAAAGGACAAATTACTGAGAAACATTATTTTTTTGGTCATAGAAAAAGTTGTGATTTCTAAAGTGGCTCTGCATCCTTGCGTATTCTGCCTTTACATACATATATGTATGTTTAAGAGGGCCTTTCAGGGTCCACGAATCTCAAGAACAATAAATTCATAACCGAAGGCTTCGACAAACGAGTAAAAGCAACATTGGTTGAAGTTATAATGGCTCATGGTAATACATAATCATGATTGTATTTCAAAAACGCGAAATCACGGCAACTCCTATTTCCCTAACTACGACTACCTGTCCATTAGGCAATAAATAAACACCAACAAAGTAACGAAAATTTTAGCTGCGTTAACGATTCTCCACCCACTTCCTAACAATGGCTCCCCGACGCAAGGTAGCGCTACAAAAACGCTGTATCACAGCGAAATCATTTACGAAATATTGACAACAATAAGCGATCGCCCGTCATTTAAAAAATGCCATTTATTAATATTTGTTTCTTTGTCCGACACCACGTGTCCTAGCACCTGAACTCTGCGGATGACACTGGCAAAAAAATCGGCGAAAAGCGCAAACAGACACCCGGTTTGAATGATGGCTTCCCTGGAAGAGGAGAGTCCATTTTTCAAAGTGCCATTTGCCGTTTTCACGTTGCGTACTGTATTTTTGTATATGTTGTGTTTTTTGTCACTTATCGAATCTGCGCCCGCCCCGCGCACCCCGCCCTCACCTCTTCCACCAAATTGATATTCCAACGCGAATTTACGTCACTGTTTTATTCATTTAGCGATTTCGCGATGCAAACACGCAGGTAGTTGTGTTTAATTTCGAAATGAATGTTTATTGCTGAGTTTCCGATTCGTTTTCAATGATGTATTCGGTGTCCGTTACGAGTGTTGATGTTTACATTTGTGTTACATTAGTTCTGATCTGTCTGACGGACGGCCGAAAATGATTCGTATTCCAATTGGGGCGAGCTGCTTTTCGGTTTTCGTCATTGTTGCTATAATTACGCCATTAATCTGAAAAAGCAGCAGATAAAACTGAATCTGATCTATGATGGCCTTTAAATTTAGAATCATAATACTCCTGTACTTATTATGATATATAATGCCGAATAATAATAAACTTTTAATGCAAAAGAGCGTAGCGGACTTTTGGCTTGATATGATGAAGCACATTCACATGACAGATGAACCCTTCCGGAACAGTCAATAATCCATTCAGTGAACTGAGCCTATTGACGAGCAAGTATATGACGACACCTTTCTGATAGATCTCTATACAGCTCAACAAAAGTATAGATGTAGCCCAAAAATGTCCTCACTAAGGGGCAGTAAGATTGAGACATACTCCAACACGCTGGCTCAGTGCTTATTGATAGAGGGAGCTACAAAATTCCTAATTCATAGCACATTATTTTGGCAAGCTACTATCTGGGGCTACAAAAGCACGATGTCATCGGGTCGCAATTTGAATGCCACCGCTTAGCCGCGTCTGACATGCGGCTTGCTGTATGAGTGATGAGGGAAGGGTGAAGATCGCCCGATTACACCCCTGTCATACTGTCGCCGATCGGTCGGACCGTGTACAGAGGGCCTATTATGGAAGTGTTTGATGTGTCATGTGATGCAGGTGCTGGAAAGTGATAAATATGTAGATGAGCTATTCCGAATCGGGCATAGCTAGAAATCAAAATGCGCATGTGAAGCTGCGGGACGGGCAGCTACTATTAATGACATGTCAGGCGTAAAATACTTCATCAATGGTCGTTGTTATGAATATATGACTCCAAGTGTTATGCTATACTAACGTCCTAGGTCCTAGCACAATGTTTTCATACGACTGTCGAACAAAATGAGTGCTTTGACAAACCATAAAAAGTCTTCTTTGCACCATTTGTTCTCTAGTCGTCTGGTAGCGGTAGCTTCGATACCAAGTCGATGTTCCAACTTGCTCTACATAAATTCCCGAGTCGCGTGATGTAATTCTAGATTATTTACAGCATCTTCCGTGAATCGACCGCAACAAATGGCCGTCCGGGGCCGATGGTCGGGCCGGTACATAAATATCGGGCCTTGGCACTCGCCGCTCGCCCGGGGTTTTGTCATGCTAAACTTGGGTGTGCCAGGTACGTACAAAAAAAATATCCTATTTTTATTCTAATAAAATATAGAAATATTGTTAACGGAAAATGCAAACTTACTGTGCCGGATCGACATTGTTTGACATTCACGCATCGTTCAGATTGTTTAGATTGGTCATTTCGATCGGCACAGATAAGGTATTGTTATATTATCACGTAGTTTTGTAGTAAGTTGTATATAAGCTCAGTATTTCTAATAATAAACCAGTTTAGTATCTGCGCACATCTCAAGCCTTTTACTTTACTTCCGAAGGAGTCGATTATCATATAATGGCCCCCTGGCAATCTTAGAATAGAATAGAGTAGAATAGTTCTTTATTTGTAAAACATAGGTACAAAGATCTTAGGAATACATTTATAGTGGTATCTCTATGTTTCGCGCATTGACATAAAAATATTAATATTTATTGACTAATACCATATACTATACATGCAGATAGGTAATCAGTCAATAAAACTTACATTACTGTGTTAACGCATATTGATAAGTCAAGTCAAAGTTCTATATTACTGTAGATATGCATAATGCACGTCTTTTTTGCCTCATTGGCAGTTATGGCTTCTGAAATAAGGCTTAAAGCCTATTGCGTTACAACAACAACAACAAGAACAACAACATAGCGCCACGCCTCTTCCCATACGGGGTCGTTAAGGCACAATTATGCCCACGATTAGCCAGTTATTCAATACTCCAAATTTCGCCGCAATGCAAACTCTGTTTAATTTAATTCGTTTCAAGAATCCGAAAAAATCCGGAAATGTGGCAACACTGCACTGAGCCCGCTCTCATATGCAAATGTAAGCTTCCGTCGTCGTAGCCGCCTTGGACACGCCGCCGCCGCCCCGGGATGTTACGTGTTGTCGACTGTACGCTACATATACAATACGTACGTATACAAGAGTATGCAGATGCTGTGCAGTGAAAGTGTTAATGTTTTCATATATTAACACACCTTCAGTCATTAAATGTAATACATAAACTCCAAACAAAATATTGAGTTGTCAAAGTTTACTCTAGTTTAGCGTTAACCCACATTCTAACTAGGTATTTGTTTCATTAGGGCATACTACTTCTTCAAACGTAAATCTACACTTTTTAACTATCGAGTTATCAAAGGTATTCAGATAGTACTGTTGAGTCTATTTCGAAGTAATGAGCCTTAACTGTATTCTGTGTGATTTCGTCTTACTGTCTTTTCGTCAGATATATGCGTTTACCACGATAAAACATAATTTACATAGCAAACATCCAATCGCATCCATTTTACTAGAACCGCAGCGAGTGATAAGTTAGAATTGCAACTTGTGTTGGGCGGCAAAAAATAAAATATCCGAACAAGTGTGAAGCCGTCGATGCATTGCTAAACCTATTTCCACCTTCAGAATTAGCTTTCAGCATATCGGGTACCCTGTGGGTACGAGTTGTAGTTGTGACCGGTCCGAGCGGTGAATCGCCAATGAAGCGGGTACAATCGGAACTGGTACACGTTTGCTACGGTCTTTGTGTATACTTACATATATTTCCAAAATATGTAATATTTCAAAAAATCAAGACGTACGAGCACAGACTATGCGTACGAGTATAGTTTTCCATATCTCAAACGTGTAAATAAAATTACGAAGCTTTTGTGTGGATTTTTTATGACATTGTGTTTATTTTTACAGTTTTTAAATTATTTTTAATTATAATGTAATTAATGATGTAAAAAAATGTGAAAATCGGACAAGGTTTAAGGGATGGAAAACATTACCGCGTGAAGTGGTCAGACAGGATTGAACTTCATGGAAACATGTCTTTTTTGTGTCATCATCGACATCGTTCATGTCAAACAAACACGAAGACTATTCGTCGTTCTATACACCCGTTTGCTGTTGTTTACTTGCTCGACAGCTTCTTGATTTGGTTTTATATCAAGGCGTCATCGAAGAATTCAATTTGAATGCAATTTTTTGACAACAATGTCCTGAGTTTGTTTATTTTTTTTTTTTTTTAATAAATTAAGTAAGTATGTACTTACTTACTTTTATTTTTACTTAATTTTTGTGTGAGTTACGTGGAGTCGAGGGTAAATATCGGCTGGAAGAAACGACTAAGCGTAACGGCATACGGGCGTTAAAGATGTGGTAAATAGTTGAGTAGCCCATTAATTTCCCCACCGAGGGGCACAGACCCGGTTACGAGTAAGAGAGAGATAATGTTATCGATGGTTTAATAAAATCACGTTGATGTGCTGTACTGTCGTCGGCGACCGCATTCGTATTCTCAGTCCATTGCTGGGTGAATACAGCCGTGGAGGCAGTAAGTCGTACCAAAGCTAAATAATGAAATGTGCCTCGCCACAGGCAAAATGAATAATTATGTTGTACTGAAATGTTATAGTTTTTGTAGAATAAAACATACTTACACATTTATGCTTAAGGACATTGCTTCCAGCCTTACACTAGGAAACCCTGTGTCGTGGGTATCAGAAACAGCGGTGGCATGTACCTAGACATTCAAAACGCAGGGTACTTTCCAGTGTGTCAAGTCTGCTAAACACATTAGAATTCATTGATCATTCAAAGACACTTTTCAGGGTTCCGCACCCGAAGGGTAACAAACGGGACCCTATTACTAAGACTTCGTTGTCCGTCCATCTGTCCGTCCGTCTGTCTGTCTGTCACCAGGAGGCTGTATCTCATGAACCGTGATAGCTAGACAGTTGAAATTTTCACAGATGATCTATTTCTGTTGCCGCTATAACAAAAAATACTAACAAAAGAAATTTAATATTAAGGGGGGTTCCCATACAAATAAAGTGTTTTTTTTTTGCGGTTTTTAATAGATAATGGTACGGAACCCTTCGTGCGCGAGTCCGACTCGCACTTGGCCGGTTATTTGACATAATTAGACTACCAATTATGTCAAATACGGGTGTCTATGAATGATCATTGATTCGTTATGTGTTTAGCAGACGGTGGGAATTCATCATGGATTTGGTTTACGGTATAATGAACTTAAAATAACCTAAAAATAATCTATTAAAATTAGTACAGATGCTAGAAAAGTTCTATTCCTCATGGGAAAGACATAAAGCAGACCATTTGAACGCCACGAAAACCAGGTGGGCGTAGCGTGCTATCATCTAACTAAATATTAACGCGCAAATTTCGGTGCCGGAAAATAAATTAAAAAAAGCAACAAGCGACGAACAAAGCGTCCCAATAAATCAAGCCAGGCAGGTGAGCAGAGTGCTGTTTGTGCATTAAGGAAGCGATGTTTCCACTAGGCCTTTCTTGGCCCTTTCTTCGCGTTAAAAAGGCGCGCGTTTTCGCCCAGTCATCGGCAACACATAAATATTGGAAATGGGCCGCCCCTTTCTTGTCTCGGTCGAATAATTAATGTGCCTTCTTGCGACGCTGAAAATGTTATCGCTAATTTCAATGCAAAATTGGCTAGTTGGCGTTATGGATGGCGGTGGGAAGGGTTAAGGTGGGTTGTTTAGTGTCGTCGCACCTGGCTGTGACATTCAATAAAGCTTTCTCTATCGATATTCTTATGCTGGAATGTTGAAAACAACTACCGCCATTACGTCAGTTTAAATATTCCAAAATAACGCCCTTTCTTAGAATATGTAATAATGCACTTACTAGATAGTTTATTTATTTTAGTATTTTAGGACAACACTAAATTGTATTATTTACCTAGATAAGCACGTAACTATCAAAATTAAATTTGACGCTTAGTTTTCTAACTAGAAAGTTGGCGCGATAAAGTTGTGAACTATACAAGTTGATATCAGCATGGAGCGGGCTGCTGTATGACACAAACATTAAAATAAGCTGGACCAGATAGCCTGTTCTCTTCACCAACCAACTCCACTGTTGACTTGTTTGCCTTTCAAGCGGAAGCGTATTGGTAATTCACAACTTTAGTTTACATCGACTTCCCAGAAGTCAACTAACGACTGTGAGTTCTGCTTCCATTTAGAGATTCTAATTAGTAAGACTACTTGGTGGTTGCCAGGCGCACTCATGCCTAAACAAACTCGTCTGAGTTCCCAAAACAAAATTATCTTTCTTCCAGTTGTTTCACAAAAATCAGCTTATCACACACGCGCAATTTACGGCGTCATTTTCGCCGCTTCCTCTCATTACCTCGGCGTGATATATTTGCGTGTTTATTACTGCAATTACTTAGAGTAAATCTCACGTCCTTCCTCCGTCCTCCCCGCGCACCCCGCGGCGCCCCCCTCGCCCCTCCCGGGAGGGTCGCGCCCTCAGCCCTGTCGCCCTCCTTCCGGCCGGTCCTGCCCTTAAGTCTTATGTACCTCATAAGTTTCTTCGTGGACTTCGCAACCGGATTCAAATTGGGGTGAATTTAGTAGCAATTAATTATGGGGCCGAGGAAATATTCGCAGTATTGCTCCGGCCAAGATTTTGTAATTATACTCGGGAGTAATTTCAAGATTTACGCGTTTTGGGCCGCGTTGTCTTTGCTCAAACTGGCGTCGTTGGTATTACGGGAAGGCATTTTCCGATATCACGGTAAACTAATTGGCTTTCCATAAATTAATTCTACGAACATTCCTATTGTTATTTTAGATCCTGCTTTCAATGCGATTATAATTACGTTTATCTGGTGACATGAAACTTAACATTGAAGATGTTCAACATACATAATTTACACAAACCTTTTTTCCAAGCACCACAATCTCATCCTACGTAGTAGCTATTACTCTTGCACACGACACGACTAGGTACTCTCCTTCCCCGTGCCCGTACCTAGGTAGTTATCCTCAACTTGCAAGCAAGCAGCCGACTTGCCTGTAATTAATTAACGGGCTTTAGTCTAAAAGCAGGGCCGTAAGACTCCCGACCCCCGACCCCCCAAAGACCCCCTTTCTTCGTACCAGCAGGAGCGGGGGGGTTCAAGAAGAAATTCGGGGGAATGTTTATCATATTTAGGCGCAAAATGGCGAATCCAGCGCTCGGATGCTGCCAGGAGATTAATATCTGGTTTTAACTCGATGAATTTCGCTGTGAATGTTGAAGTTGAAATTTTAATGCGGTGTGTGAAATTGCGGGGTGTGGGTCGCGTTTGAGGTGCAATTTCTGTCTTTTGTGCCGAGGGTTTTATGGCTTGTTTGGTTGGGACCGATCATGCTCAGGTTATGGTAAAACATAATAAGGGACACTCATCATTGCTAAACTTAAGTCATGGTTATGGTCCAGGCTAAGCATGTCGACTCAATGTAAGTGGCTAGATTATTGTTACGACGCTGTAAATACATGCAAATACTTTTAGGAAATGATACGAAGTGGCTTTGCTATATTATATTACAAAGCGGTCTACACCCAGGATTTCTGTGACATAAAATAGTACGGATAGCGATAGTCATTCCTATGATATTTCTTCCAGATCTCTCATCTCTCATCTCTCTCTCTTTTTATAATTTTATGTGGCAAATAAACACTTCTTCTTTCTTTTCTTTCTTTCTTTCTTTCAGCAATAAGAGCACTCCACATGTTAAGTCAACCACAGACACTTTAATATTTTCTCAAGTACAATAATAGTATAAGGTAACCGTAAATGTGTTATGTAATGAATTTACAAGTTATAACCTTCTTTACAGGTTACAAGCCAACTACAAGTGCACCACATCGTAGAGCGATTAGCATTAGCCTACGTATTTGCGCGCATTCAGCCCTTTTACTCTACTCCCGAGGGAATCGATCATCATATAATTGCCCCTGGCAAACATAACATAGACATCGTCACACCGTTTCCCATACGGGGTGGCAGAGACACCATTATACCTATTTTAAGCCAGTTATTCAATACTCCATTTCTTGTGAGAGGGGCTAGCCCATCGCCATGTGTTAGACTTTCAAATTTATTTACCGTGTAAGCTTGTAAAACTCGTTGGTTTATAAAATGAGCACCAGGTTATAAAAAAACTTCGTGTAAAAGCTCGCGACGCGTGTATCATCGAACATAAAGCTAAGTAGTACACATGTGTACAGTGTCGCACCCACAGCTTCGGTTACTTACGTCGATAGTACTGTTGGCTTGAAAAAATCTTACTGCAACCATTATAAGTAGACATCTGAGGAATGTATCAAAAAGTTAAGTTTTGGCTAGAAAACTTGCGTGCGTGAATAATAATTCTATCTATTCTGCAATGCTATGACAACAGTGAATACAGTGAATGAGTTTTCTTGCTATCTAATCAAGAGTTTTTATCGCAATCACAAATCCTATCAATTATGTAAATAAAGTCTTTGGGAAATCTCGTTCTGTATTAAGTTGTAATCGCTGAAGCCTGCAAAAATCCGATCACTTGATTTCTCAAACTCACTGTCTAATATGCATAATTACGTTTTTCAAGCATATGTCTCACTGACTGTACCCCGGTAATGTTATGTCGAGTGTACCACGTGTACTTTAGGTGAGAGTTTTTCAGGCTTCGAGTGAATGTTCTCATTCTGGAGTAAAACGTACTATTACGATTGTCGTGATGAGCTTTTTTTGAGCATGAAATTTCAAAAAGGGAGCAGTAGTGCAGGCAAAGCAAAAGTTTGAAATACATGTAATAAAATAGGAATTATGAAGCGCTACACCATGCACCATGTATCGGCTGAAAGTGGGTACAGTGGCGCCTCTGCCACCCCGTATGGGAAAAAGGCGTGACTCAATGTTTTGTTTATGAATAAATTGGAAATATAACCCCAGTTAATTAGTTTGTATTTGATCTATCGATACGCAAAGTAAGCATTGCAATTCACACATGAAGAAATGGAAATTCGTTTTACAAGTACAGCAAAATATAAAATAAACACACAACATACAAACACAAGCGACAAATCCACTCTAATAAATAAAAAGTCCCCCAAAAATTGCGTTACCAAATACGGAAAACATGTCAAGCTACAAGACTACGGCGTAGCGGGTACATAGCGTGCTACGAGCTACGGCGTAGCAACCTAGCCGCGGGCGTTACGGGCCCCGGTAAAATATGCAATACTCTAGCTAAATTAAACTGGGAGGCCCTGGGGCTCGAGACTCCACTCGTTATTATTTTATTTTGCGGCCTCTTGAGCGTAAATCGTACTTTTTGTTGTGTATATGCGTTGTTGGCATTTGTGTTATTCCATAAAAACATACATTAATTTTTTTTGGGACGTTTTGTGTAAAACGTGGGTGAACGAGTGCTGTCTGCTTTTTAGGTGTAAACTGGATGTTGTAAATTTTAAAAGTTTTTATTTAACTTGCACTGTATTGTATGTATGGATTTATGTTCGCGTCAAATCCGTCGGCTTGAATTTGACCTACTTCCCATTATCCGATTGAGCTGAAATTTTGCATACGTAAGTTGGATGACAATGCATTTTTTTACTTGGAGCTGATCTGATGATGGAGACGGAAGACGGCCATGGGAACTCTGTCTTTAAACATCGCAAGGCCGTAAATTTGGGCTCGTTTCATTCGTCTTGGTTAATATTTTGGCCCTAGAATATTTTTTATGACATGGAGCCGGAAGGTGGCCAGGGGAACTCTGTAATAAAACGACGCAACCTCATCATGTTTAGGCTCGTTCGATTCATCTTGACAAATAATTTTGTCCTGGAAAATTTTGACATGGAGCTGATTTGATGCTAGAGCCGAAAGGTGGTCATGGAAACTGTTACCAAATGACGCAAGTTTGGGCTCATTTGATTCGCCTTGACAAATACGTTGGTCCCGGATGAGGTCCAGCGGCTGATGATGGAGCCGGAAGGTGACCGTGGGAAATCGAATACCAAAGAACGCAACTCGCAGGTTTGGACGCGTTTGATTGGTCTTGACTTGACAAGTACCTACTCTAGGTCTAGATTAGATTTTCTGTACTATCATTATAATGTTAAAGAGTGAAAAATAAATTAAAAGTAAAAAATATATTTTTCAACAAAGCTTTTATTTAATTGCCCTAAAAAGGAGAAAATAAAATTTCACAATTGAATCAAATGCGTCAAAACATATCATTACACAATTAACTATGATAAAAGCTTGTTGCGAGATTTAATTAGGTAGGCAGGTACTAATTAAAGTAGGCACAATATATTATGACACAAACTAGTAAATCTCGCTACAGGCTTCTAAAACATAGTTAATTGTGTAATTTTATGTTTTGGCGCATTAGATTCAATTGCAATTTTATTTTCTCCTTTTTAGGGCATTTAAATAAAAGCTCTGTTTTTTTTTTTCTCAACTTATTTGCATTATTTTTTTTATCGTATAAGCGTAGTTATCTAAGAATTAAAGTAGTGTTTGCCCAGTTACAATTCCCACTATAAAATAAATATTAAATAACTCCCTCGCCAGACTACGAGATACTATTTAGTGCATATGCGCTAAGTAAGACCAACCAGCTCACGGCGTCAAACCGGTATGTAATTTTAATTGGATCTTTACTTTATCACGATTCATATTCATAGCACACGTCTTGGTTCTCGCCCTCCTAACTCTGAATTATGATTTGAATATTAATAATTATTAAAGCAAGACTTAATGATACGTCACACAAGTTTTAATGAAAAGTTGAGTTCGCGTCTGTAAAGTTGATGCTGGGAGGAAATTAAGACGAATTTCAAGAATGGATTTTCTGTCAAACCGCCCCTTTGTGAGTTAGGGTTGAAAAGTTCTGAAATTCGCTGCGCTTCGCTGAAAAGTTGTCACTTATTACGAGTTGTTTGCTCCTCATAATCTTAATCTGAGCTGAGTTTGCAGCCATATTAGATTTACTGTCATATGTCATGTTCTAGTGATGTTTCGTTATGCAAGTGACATACTAATGAGACAACAGCAATATTTATACAGAAGGATACCTTGTGTTGTTGCTGAATAGTTGTCACTAATATGTTATATTCGTATATATTCATATTCAGATTCTTTATTGCACGGTAACTTAATAATAAAACTTACATAACATTTAATGCGCAAAGGCGAGCTTATCTCTAAAAAGATTATATGGACGAGCATCAAAACTTATTTTTCTTCTTTCTAATGATAAAAAAACAGAAACAAACATAACATCATATAATTTCCCATACGAGGTGGCAGAGGCACAATTTATGTAGATTATCCAATATTTTTGCATAATAGGAGGCTAGACCATCGCCGCACGATGTTTTCCGCCACTGTTACAACATCCATTTAAGGTATACTTAAGATAAATCACATGATACAGAAACACGATTACACGATTTAGTTATGAGTTTATTTATGAGTGTATGTATTATATGATATTTTAGATTTAGATTTAGATTTATTTATTAATCCATATCACACTTGCAGTTTGCACCAACACATGTGAATAGAGAAAATAATACAATAATATAAACAATACAATTTGGCAAAACAAAAAAATAATTAAAATAATTTAAAATATTAATTACTTAAATATAACAATTTACAATTACGAATTATCAATAAATTTCTCATTTGAGTACTGTGAGTATTCAAATGAGAAATATTAGACAAGCTAACAATAGTGCTTTTAAAATCGGGGTTCCTCGGAGCAGGTTCCCGCGCCGTTTCCGGCTCCGTGCCGGACGGACGCACGGCCGGGCGGGGAAACTTGTTACACCATGACCAGGGTAACTTGGACCCTGAGGTTAGCGGCAGGGGATCTCGTCAGCAGTGCCGAAGTGTTCTAGATAAACTAATGGATCTAACATTATGTCTCTATATTTTTGTGACCAATGTATGACAATTAATCTGTCATTTTGCGGGTATCATAAACCACGACGGGACATCACAAGTAAAAAGTTGATGTTTCCAAATTGGCACAAAGCAGCAATACTCATACTCATACTCATATATTTATTGCGTCACTGTGGTACACTTTTACAAAATTATATCCAACAATGAACCCTGTAAGGGCACTACAATGTCTTAAAAGGTAACTTACATCTAACATTTGTGTTTGATAAATATTAGGTACCTATCTTAGTTAAAATAGAATTTTAATTTAATAACAGTGAGATCATTATATCATACTATCTATGACTAGTTAGTTTTGGGAATTAATTCTCAACATTGGATCGATCTCATGTATTTTTCCATCAAGTTTGTGGGTCACAATTAATCTGGTGGCATAGGATGTCCAAATGAATTCCACTGAGTTTCCGGCCCACGTTAGTTCCGGTAACCCAGCTCGGGCCCGCAGCTTGGCAACCCCTGAATGTAGGGCTTGTCATGTTTTCTATAGAGTCTTGGTTATGTGTTTCCAGCGTATACATATGCAAGCTGTGATTGCAACCCTGAGAATACAAGTGACCTTCTGAAAAAAGTGTAACTATTATATAGGTATATAGGATAATTTATTCATTGCAGTATCTTATTCCTTTGTACATTCCACTCTGATCCTCTAAGCATTATAGTGGTTCATTTTACTAGCGAATTTTAATCCTCGGATAACGTTTATCTGAGCAATTTGTACATAGGTATAACTGTTTATGTGAGAATGAATATTCGCCTCTTATCCTAATAAATTTTGGTTCGCTGTTGCGATGCACACTACATGGTATTCCTTCTGCCCATTCCTATTTCGTGCGTATATTTTATTTCCTATACTTGTTTCTTATTACTTATTATTTTTTTGCTGTGTCTTGTGTATTGTGAAAGATGAATAAATGTACTTTCTATTCTATTCTACTTTCTATTCTAAGTTAGGCGTAAAGTGGATGAATAAAACTATGATTAGACCTTGGTTACACTATGCAGCCGATCTAAAGCCAAAATACAACCAGCCAAAAAACCGTAGTGACGCACCGCCATTGTCAGCCCCGCACAAATCACCCGCGTTTCCCTTTCGGCCGTGAGCGCATCAATCTTGTAGATATGATGTATCGACCAACGAAGCCGTTAAAATATGGGTGGGCGCACTCATTAACCGGTGCGACCCGGGGGCAGGTAGAATGTCACCCAGTATCGCTTGGCGACAATTTATCATCGGAATGATGAACGGGTGGGTTATGATTTTTGAATATAATTGAGAGGTAGTATCTGGGAGGTGTTTGGGATGTCTGCAAACGTATGTTTAATTGTTTCTGTTATGTCTATGCTTTATACCAACTCATTTAGTGAAACAATCTATTACAATCTTCTCGTGAACATAGTTCACTGTAGAATCTGGTGGATTTATATCAAAATACTAGATCGTTAAGCCGAAATTTGTTAATAAAAAACCAAAAGTATTTTCTCTCGTCTGTAGATATCATGTGAGTAGATTTTGTTTGAGTATGTATACCCACAATAAAGTATCAACCACATAATCGAATGGCTTCAACCTGGAAAAAGATTCATTTTATATAAAAGGTAATAAGAGAACCAATGCCGAGGTGTTAATGAAATTAATTCGAAATTTCGCACCGACCAATCCAGTAAATCGCACTCATCAGATTTTTATTTTATTAAGCTTTTGACACGGCATAAAATGTTCAAGTTTTAATTAATTCCCAGTTGGAATCGAGAGATACAGGGTATCACGTTTACTGCGAGTCGCTGTGTTTTATGTTATTGATTCGTGAGAGAACATCCTGTGATGGTTTCCCGAGTGATGGAGCCTCCAGTTTTCATCATGGGGGGAGGGTGCCTGACATGATAACATATTGTAGTATTCTCTTTACACATGTTTCGATTAACTCTAAAATTATTAGATTACGGTTTGATATATTATGTACTCGAGAGTGCAATTAATAGTTGTGATTGCTTGATTATGTAGTTGCTTTGTTATAAGTTGATGTTTACTTAGTATTGAGTTGATGTCTACCGGTAATAAAATGATTTGATTTGATTTGAATTGCAAAAAGTTAGAAAATGTGGTTTTATTTTAAGTATGTAACTAAAGATATTGGTGGACACGAATCCTTGCTTCATTCATTCAGATTTGATTCATTTATTGATATTTAAAACTTTATTGCTTTATTGTAAGTTGAGTCAGGCATAGCCAATTTGTATGGCGGAAAATCAAAGGGGATTATTGGCGATATTATAATATTAAACCTTCTGAATGCCGAAGAACGATTGGTAAATTGGAAAACTTCCGACGCAAGTGTCATGAGCACTGAAAGCGTTTTCCACGAGCCCACTTAGCAGATCGACAGGTGTGACAGGAAATAAATAGGTAATGATGCTGAGAATCAATTGACAGTTCGTAATTTGTTGCTATCGTGAAGTGGAAGTATGGAATGGGTGAAGTGGGGGCGGCGGTGGCGGCAGGCGTTCGACGGAGCGTTTCGATCGGGCCTTTTCATGCGGGCAAATTGGTTTTTCTTTTTTTGGCCGTCGTCGCCGGCGCTACAAGCTGACGAGGTGGCGTGTACTTTTTTCCAGTTATATTTCCTTTTCACGTCGCTCTCTCGTTTTATGGGTCATGCGACTATGCGAGACTATTTTTAATGGACGAATGCCGGAGTTTTCATTTTTCTCGGTGATAAATTGACTCCACCTTTGCGATGGATGATTTTCTTTTTGATTGCAGATGATGGCGGGTTGATTTGTTTTGTTGGCGACTGTGGCAGTGTGATTTTACTTTATTTACTCTATTTCAGCCAGTGTTTTGCTGTCTATCTATCTCTACGTCGCCTTTCCATATCGACTTGAATGCAATCCATTGAATTGCCCCAATTACATTCAAATGCAGCCTGCGTCTTCACCTACGCCTGGCGAGCGGAGATTGTATGCGCTCGCGCTTCCTTCCGCTTTATTAGTTTAGCGCGGGAACGACCGTGATTGGTACAGACGCCCCGAGCCACTCGCCGGCCGCACGTGACCGCACTTCTGATTGGCTAGCCCCTTTTTGCACGCGCGCTCTCATACTAATGCCACTACACGTTTGATTTGGAGCATTCGGCCCCGGAATATTGGATTAATTTATCGACAATAGAGTGAAGACGTAGGAACTATCCTAAGATTTTCTGAAAAAACGAAGTTATTCGAAGTATCTTTGATACATTTGACCCACCTTTTTAGGTGATAGAAAGACACTAAAAATAATTTCAGTTTAAAAAAAAGTGACACCGAGATTTGATGGCAGTACAACAAAAAATCTCGACTTACAAATCTTCCAAACCCACCAGCGACCCGTGTCCTGCAGTTAGGCCCAGATAAGACCCTCCCCCGGGAGTCATCCGGGAAGATGCCATTTACGGCCCCGCAACACCATTATAGGAGTCGCTTCCGGCTCCTCACAATTTGTAGGCCGTTTGCACTGTCTTAAGCCGGCCTACCGCGGCAACTTCGCTGGCGTTATGGCAAATTTATGTCAAGTATTAATTTATGTTAGTCGCAGAAGTTTCCAGTTCCCGGCAAGTTCTCGACTTTGCCGCGACGTGCCGTTGACGGAAAGTTTCTACGGATTAAATATTTACTCGAGCGGCTGTAATAACTTTTGTAGGTACCTTTCCTGGTTGTGGCGGTAGCGGAAGCCTAAGAATATGGAGTTTTTGTTTATAATTAAGTTAAAAAAATTGCGGGGTGTTTTGGATTACTGCCTAAATGTGGGTAGGTACCACTCTGCCACCCCGTGTACATATCTTGTGATTTCAAAAACTGCGTCCGATGTTACTCTCGTATGTACGTTGACTTATTATAAATATAATATTGGACAATATAGTATTGGATCGTTTATTTTTACGTCACGGCATTGACAGTATTGTGCTAGGACTTCGAGAGGCTGTTCGCTTGGCTTTGTTTGAAGCGCTCGGTCGTAAGATGTTTATGAAGTAAGTTTTCTCGTATTCTGTTCTTACTTTCAAAGTTTGATTTTGCTCTTCGAATTCATGCATTCAGTAGCATGCACCTCCACTTGAATAGAGACTATGCTATACGAAAGCTAAGTAGTAGCATATAATGTAAATGAAAACAAATGACAGTTTATCCCGCATACAATATCACATTAGTTCACCTTAAACACACAAGCAGCTAATGTAAGAGATATCGACCATAACCGAGGGACCCGCTCTTATTAGCTAAATAAATTTGCGCACCCAATATGCTCCGTAACTCGATTTAATGGCGTTAGAATTGATTCATTCAATTATGAGGAATTTTTAGTGCCCCACCGAGCGGGGATAACTTTGTTTTATAGATAGGGTGCACTCGTCTACTGGAGGGATAGTTTACCCACTGATTTCGTTTCCATATTGATTTGTGTGATTTGTACAGTTTTGTTTGCTTATTACGTTTTATTCTTTATGGTAATGGATTTAAAATCTTGCTACACCCAATAGGGTAAAATTACTTTGACACTATTTTTTATTTTATAATAACACCTATAATACGACATGTAATTTATTGCAATAAATACTTGAATACTTGAATACTTGAAAAATTGATCTTTGCATTGAGTTAGGGCTAAGGAAGCTATTCCTAGTGCCTTTTCAGGAATAACATGATGGTGGATTGCATAGTGAGTATTTAGGATAGCGCATGTTGTTGCTATTTAGATTGCTTACTCTTATAGAACTCAATGTGCATTATGAATGTATTTCCGTAGACTACATAATGTGTGTAGTGTAACCTAATACCTCAAGCAAAACGGTACACATCTACGTCACACACGCCCTAAATTTGACGCGAATTTATGTGTAACCGTCACCGTCCGGCGCCATTAGTGCTGCTAATGCTTACATTACCGCTCCCGCCCTCCCCCGCCTCACCCCTCCGACATCTGCCGCTTGTTTTAGGTAATTTATGGGCTCGAACAAGACCCGGCCGAGGCTCACCTGATTCGTGCGTGATTCACACTTCCCCGAAAATTGCGTTGCGTGCTCCCGGAGTGAAATATGGGCCGGGAGCTGCGGCGCCTTTGTGCTTGTCGTATGTTTGATAAACACACAAGGCGCTGGAAGCCTATCGGTATTTGGAGGGCTTGCCATCGACGTGAGAGATTGCCGGTACGTGATTTAACGGGTCTATTGTTTGGAGGTGTGCTGTTTCTGTGTACCGTCTTGTACACCGGAGTAGGGAATAGACTCGTTCAATGTTATGAGAGAAATAACCGTCAAGATTAGCGTCTATAAAGTTGCACGGATAATGAGATCCTAAGTTAAACGCTAACCACGCAAAACATGCAGTGAGTGACCATTCTTGAGTTTATTTTATTTTTCAATTACCATTGTTAGCGGTATAATCAGGGGTCCTCGGGCCACAATCGCAGTGGGCTCGGCTAATCCAGATTTATTCGAGTTCAGGGCTGGATTAAGGTGGCGTGAATTACACATTTATAGGCCATAAAGAGTGATCCGGTGGCGTGCAGGTTCTGTCGTAGACAGGGCATGCTGGGTGCGTTAGTTGTGTCTGCGATTTGCATTCACTGGGCCAATGTAAAGGATGATGCTGTTCTATCCGATCATTGTCATTTAGATGCATGGTATGATGGTAATAAGGACTATCTATACTCAACTAAACATTACTAAATGTATAGGATTCTATCGTTCTTAATGTTGATTAACAAAAGTCTTATCATGACTTTCCGTAGATTCAGTCCATGGGACAAAACAGAACATTGTTTTATAAGTAAGTGTTTTAAGATTTTTACTTTCGAAGCATATTGTTCCCTAACCTAAATACACGAAGATTATGTAGTCGATTTCTGTAATAGAGGGTTTATTTACCATGCTATCACTTTTCCACAAGTTTGGTTTACCAACAAAGGTAGGTAGGTATTAAATTTCATTGTTTTAAATGACATCCTGTATATTCGGAACGGTAGTTAGCAGGCCAGCCGGCGCGTGCGTCTCGTTCCGCGCGAGTTATGAGCTGCGCCCACGCACGCGGGCACGGCGCCGGGCTCGGGCCATGCCTGCCTGTGCACTCTATTTAAGGCTGGGCAACACAGCAGCGGAATCAAAATGTCATCTTTAGCTTTTAGAGAAACAGATCTAAGCAAAAACAAACCGGCCAAGTGCGAGTCGGACTCGAGCATGTGTGAAAGGGGGCTAGTCTATTGCAACACTAATGGAGACTGAGGGTTTACTCATGATGTTTTCCTTCACCGTTAGAATGTTCATATAATGCACCGTAACTGGTTCGCCGACAAATCTTATATAACAATAGCCATTGTTTGGTCGTTCGAGCGGTGTGCTTCTGCGAGAGAAGGGGTTTGGAGATTGATACCTCATCTCATTGGAACATAGTCAGTACCCAATAGAACCTGTATCGTTGAGTGAAAAGCGAGCGTGAAACCACCAGACACCGTCCGGAGCATCGTCACCTACTCTTAGAAATAACTTCGAAGTAGTTATGAAGACTTAAAAACATGATCTAGCGTGCAATGGCCGCTTCTGCAGTAGCGGCGACGTTTTTATGCGCTCGTAAACATTTCGGAATAGCACCCTGCGCTCCAGAGGCCGGTATTTATCATACCTTCGATGTAGAGCCATGCTGCGACTGGAGGCTCACTGTGGAGTCTACTCATCCCATCCACCCGGTCTGGGAGCCAAACTTTTGTGCCATTGACCCCGGTGCGCTGCGCCGCAGCCATCGTATCTACCGGGATGGATGACAGCCGTGCTGAGCCACTTAACACTGTGCCTACCTTGGAAGTATAAAAGCGGATGGAAGACGATCCGAAGATTTTCGAAAACACCGCAGTTTATTAGGACGAGAAGAATGAAATATATGTTATAGTGACGCCATTATAGCGTGGTGACATAACATTTACATACAACTGGCGCTTTGTACCCAATATCAGTAAACACAGCAGTGAATCAAGTTCACGACGTACCAGCTATGAGTTATTTATACTAGGTACTACTTTGAATATCTGGGTAAATAGAGGTATAATATTACATCAACCCATCTGATCCAAAATATGCTGTTTTATTAAACTGGCACATGAGTGGATATTTTCTTTAATCTGCGTCTTTTCTGGTTTAGTGTCTGTGTACGTAGGTCTGCTGCTCTTATTAAGGTCATTATTTAGTATCGTAATTAGTCTAACGAAGCTGCAAGGAACATGTTTGAGATGGAGTGGTTATATTATTTATTTCATAATAATTTCATAATTTCTTTATTGCACACAAACAGTTACATAGGACAATAAAAACATAGAAAACGTGTACAAAGGCGAGCTTATCTCTAATAAGAGATCTCTTCCAGCAAACCAAATAGGGATCTGTCTCATCCCTAATTGGTTTGCTGGATTGCTGAGTAGGAGTAGACCCATGTGTACAATACATATTATACATATTTATTTAATCTTTTACAAGAAATGCGCTATAAGACATTGGGAAATCCTGGGGCGATGGATAATATAAATTTAAACTATCTGCCAAATTAATCTATCTTGCTTTAGTGCCGTTCTCTCATTCCTCAGATAGCGTTTATCTGTCCGTTTATCTGGGGTTTTTGACATCTGTCTCTTGAGAGACCCGGGCTTAATCAAATAGAAGGTCTATAGTTACAGTGAAAGTGTGTTCAAGATGAACCTAATGAGTCTTTGTCTCCTAGGAAATTACAACTCTCTTGAATCAGTATACCCCAGTCGGCAGAGTTTTCAGTCCATACAAAAAAATAAGTTGATTCTGAATTCAACGAAAGTTAAGTATCTTGTTTGTGGCTATTCAGTAATTTTTTGGGACTTGTTCCAGTTTGGAATAGATTGATTGTTTTGGGAGTAATTTGGATACCGATAAAAGTGAAAGTACTGGACAACTTTTTAAACCTGGAAAAAAACTGTTTTTCGCCCCTCCTCAAGTTTGAGCAAGCTTTTGTTCGGAAAATTGGGTGTAGCATTACTGAATAGTCACAAACAACATACTTAAGTTTCTTTGAATTCGGAATTTTCTCAAGGTAAAAGTCTCTGCCGACTGGGGTAGTAGTAGATGTCACTATTCCTTTTCCTTCCGCTAAACATCACCACAACAATCCAACTCTCACGGGAGAGCTCCGTCTACCGCAAACATTTGAAATTAAATCATGCAGCAAAAATGGCGGTTTAAAATTTAATAACTATCGCCCCTCAGCACGCGTAATGTTTCCTCTGGAGGACGGTTAGCAAATAAACTGAGATGTAAGTAGGAGTAAAGCGTACTCGGATGTTGAAATGTTGTCGGCATTTGGCATGTAAGGGGTGCGGGGTGAGGAGAAAAAGGAGGGGGTAAGTTAGTTGCCATTTGGCTAGGAAGTGGGAACACTAAGATGGTATTTCGTGTAGTGTAGAACATTGCTTTTTCACAAAAAGACACACTAACAAATGTTTATGCCTTTCACGTGAGGAAATTTATTTTATACAACGTGTGATTTAGATGTGTAATTGTAGAGCTCGAAATCGATTGTTATTACAGAATAACAACGTTTTATGGACGTTAGTAGTGGCTTTAACTGTGACAAAAAATATTCGTAAACAGCTAGTCCCACCCGATAAAAACCGCTGGAATTCTACACAAAAAACCGAAGCAAAATAAGGAAGTGAAAACTCGCAAGACGTTATTTGCATCCTGCTAATGGCCGCAGCCGCAGTAATGCGGGGGTAGATGAACAAATATTGCTTTATCCAGTCTAACAATTTATTCTTACTCCAGTTTTATTCGCCACTCCACAGGAACGAGGGAGGATTTGACAATCGGTGGCATTTTGACTCGAGATGAGCCGTGATTCGCGAATTCTGCTCAAATGACACGCTCGCTTGTTTGGTTTTCGGCTACGGTTTTCTATCGGTTTGATATGCTTATGAGGTCTGGCAATCGTTTCGTCATCTTCGACAAATGGAGGAAATATTTTACTAATCCTTCTTCTACTACTACTACTAAGTAATACTCCTTCAATCACTTGAGCTAGTGAGCTCACTTTTCGTGTTACTTATCTTATGAGTTAGGGGTTCAACTTGATCAACGTAACTCGATATAAAGACACTTGTCTCATAAGGTCTCTTTTGTCGGGTTATGTTAATACATATATGTATAAAAATAACAACGTATCTACTATCGAAACCTATCCCAAAGTTCATAAAAAATGTCGTGAAACACGAAGTGAGTTGGTGTAACTTGTAGCAGTACTTACGGCCCTTATCATGGAAGCTAGCGCAGGGTCGCGGAATGCCCTTATCTAAATAGCATGACCGCGCGATCCCCGTCGCCGCCACCTCACCTGACTTTATGCCTCGCCTCGTGCCGCATACAAACAACCCCGGACTCCGGACCACCCTCGCTCGACCATTCGACAATCATAAAAAATTTCACGTGTCACTTGCTCCAGTAATAGACGAGGGAGAAAGTCACCTTTTTGCTCCAAATTCCGATTTCTGCCGACACATCAGCGTTGCAACTTTACGCTGAAAATCCAAATTAAAATAACTCTCAAATCCCAACTCAACCGTGTCGGAGCTTAATCCGCGAAGTGACAACGGCATTCTGACGAGGCGCCAGAGCTCGGAATTATTAAAACGAACGCCAACTTTTTCACTAAGCTCCGGCGCAAAGCCGTTTCAATTGCGCTGTGCTGAAGATAATTCCGTGTGACGTCATCTTTTTTCAATTCTCGACTCGTCTGCGCCCTCTGTGCGGCAATTATAACATTTCCCGACACTGGGAAAACAGAAACACGTGGTGGCACGGCATCGGCAGGATTTCTGCGTTCGTTATTTAAATTTAGATGGGTATTTAATGATGCGTCCACAAAGGCTACTCGTAAACTCGGTTGCGAGATATTTTTTACGAGGATCTCGCGAACTATTGCGCGCTTAACGACTCCGAAGCGAGATCGCCCTCAGCTTTAATGAGCGCACGATAAACGTTGTAACAACCTCGACCTTATTTTTATGTTTACCTGAAATTGTACGAGTTGCGGTTGCAGTAGAAGTTTATTTTCCCATTCATGATATAAAAAAATACAAAGCATTATCACAGTTAGTCAAACTGTGTGTGAAACTAAATGACAATGGATATTAGTAACAAAGTGGCTAAAGTTAGGTTTAAGTTAATCTTTTACTTGTGGCTGTGATCTTCCCGCGTACCTACTTCTTATATGGTCAGCATCTGTCTGTCTTCTATACTTGGTCCAACCCTATTTACCTTTGACATTACCTCTTTGAGCTGTCAGAAGTGCAGCCTTTCGGTGGACCGAGTATAGGGGTCCATATTGTAGGCAGACACAGACCCAGCTATGTTTAATATATGAGGGCAGGCGACGCAGCGCCGGCAAACATGAGCCAACCTTAGCTCATGTTGCCTGCTGTTTGCCTACCCGTTCTAGTCTCAAGCTGAAGCGAAAATATGTTTGCTTTGCATACCTCGCCCCACGTTCCGGGAGCACTGTTTTCCTTGACATGTTTTCTAAGAAAAGATTTTAGAACTTGTGTAAGCAGCGGCGGGATATTTTATGCACGTGCTCTGACGTAGGTCTCGAAGATACTCGTGTTACGTATTGTTTAGGCGAGGTCAGGGTATGATAACCCACGTGGGTGTATTTTTTGCATGCACAACACATAGTCAGATATATATGCTTTGGGTAGGGTCGAACGGAAGAGTAGTATTCGCATCCGTTCCTATTCATTAACTACATCATTGATATCTAGATACTAAAATATCACTACATAAAATGTCAACTAGTACAAATGAACTAAGAATATAATACCCCGGGTTCAGATCGACATAATTCCATTCAAAAAGTATGAGGTAGATGTCGTTTATTTGCCAATAAATTGTTGTATAGCTGGTTCAACGTGTGGGCACGTACAGCTGTGTCTCTTCCAGCCGGTATGGGAAGACGTGGCTCTATGTTTATTGCCATGTGAGTGAACTTTAAAATAAAATACTATAGTAGGTGAATGCACACGCAGATTCACTGAAGGTTAGACTCGATCAATAAGACAACAGACTCATAACTAATATTTGCGGAAGAGCTGAGCTATGCATAATCCTCTCGTCCGCAGTACAACTCCACTTAACAGTCATATAAATAATATTGAAGGCGAGCCGAGAGTGAGCATATTCGAGGGTAGACGCACTTTCGAGGGTAGTTTGACGGCGTAACGAATCGAAAAACCAAATCATGGAGTGGCACCCCTAGCGTTGCACTGCACATGATAGTTCGATTATAAAATCTGTGGAGTCTCTATCAACTATAAATAATGTTTTACAAATTAAACAAACAAAGCATTATCCATTTTCCTATTCGTGGTGGTTGAAGCACGATTGTAATGTTTGTTTGTCTTTGCAGTAACTTGATAAATGTCTCTGAAAAATGGATCTACGAGTATTTACAATCGTCTAGTTACAAGTTGTTTCATTTTCATTTGCTATCTATGGCAGAAACTATGAGTTTTGATAGGTTTTGTAGTTTGGACCATTCTCTCATCTCTGAGAGTTATCTTAACTAGATGTCACGTATTTTCACGCACTTGAGATAGAGAGCGGTTCATTATTACGGGTCTATAGAACACGTCTTCGCTCAACATGCTATGGCCAAGTTAAAACTTCTCCAGTCCTTTCTGTAATCGCAATCTTCAGGGCTACCCCTTAGCGGTCTGTTGAGAGTGCTCGTCGTAGTTTTTTATATATTTTAATTTTAATTTCATATCGGGCGCTAATGGTGGGGCGAAGCTGCGGCAGCCCTGCGTATCGAATCGCCGCCGAGTGAATGTATTCATGGCGCAATAAAACGCAATGTGGCGAGTGAACTAATATTGTTTTATTCAATATTTAATTTTGAAATAAAATTGGCCAATTTTTGCGTTTCATAACTTTTATTAAGGCAACGGTTAAGATATGGTTCTCTGTTGGGGTTGGTTTTTGAGATTTATTGGGTTGGTTTTTTAGAAATAAGCATTGTAAAGTTTGACTTAATATGAATCCCAAGAGTTCACATGCAATACAGCATCTTGCATTGTTTTGATACTTACATGCAACTATAAGTAGGTAATTAGCACTACTTGCAATAAACTCAACATACGATGGCAGAGGGATGCAAATTAATGGTAGCTCATATCGAGATAATTAAGCCGTCTGTTCCCGCGGTGCCCGTTGTAAGCGATGTCAGCCTGATCTGATAGCGAGTCAAATAACCTATAAGCCTTCTCCCCTCATGTCCCGAGCAAACAGTCGCCAAGTCAAATCAGCGAGTTAATCCGTTTAGGTGTGCGAGCCCACTTGATTAAGTTTAATTTATTTAAAAAATCAGCGCTCTCCTCGCGCGGCCTCCGGCATGGGGTCGCTCTGGAAATACATTATTCAGTGTTTTAGAATAATTTTCAAATTCGATTACATAGGTCCAACCCTCAGTAAGCGGGTGGGCTGGGCGGCGGCGGGTGTATTTAGCCAACACGGGGGTCGCGCGCGTGCGATTCTGATTTGAATATGCGCCGCACGTGGCACGTGGCCGCCCGCCCTGCGCCGCCCTGTGCCGCCCTGCGCCGCGCGCCCGCCGCCGCACTGGGACCGCGCGATCATATTTCAAACGTCACCGGCGATGTCTCACTCAGATACTATCGGCCGATAAACGGCGAGATACAAGCGACGCGGTGTCGTCGTCGGTGGCGGCGGCAAGGGTGGAAATAGTACGAGCTATTTTTTACCCCGCGATTATAGCCTGCGGTTGACACCTAAATATTACTTTTCACTCAACGCTCGGTGCCTGTGTTCGCTTGGAGCCATTCTGCGTTCGCCCTGGACCGGTGAAGAGCTGTTTGAGGCATTAATCAATCATAAAAATACCAATTTGTTCAACATTTTGTAGTTTTTATCTAAAATAACGCTACTGGTAATTGTTAATACTTTTCTGAATTTGCTCCCATGCAGTAGCACATAATCGGTGGGAGTGCTAGCACGGTGCGCACGCGTCGGGTGTGTGGCCGACACGCGCCGCGACCAACTCCATTACCGAGAGTCCACATTCGCTGATAAACCAATGAAATTGTACTGGCGAATGACAGAGGTGGCACTGATGTGAAGTGGGTAAAAAAATTGGCAACCTACGTTACTCGAACATGGATATATGACTTTGATTGCGAGTTGTAGCTGACCTTTTGGCAAAGTGAATATTCGGCTTAGCAACCTGCCAGGAATATCATGGATGAATGGCTCTCTAGAATACTCTACGATCGAGTTTTAGGCAGAATCGGTAACAAGCGACTAAATCGATTCCCCTTTTATGGGATACTAGAGTCGGTTGCACTAGAATCGATTTCCCGCGACTTCGGGACATCGTCACATAATCCTCTACTTGTGTCGCTCGATTGCGATACGATCGAATTAATTTTGGCCGCGCGTCCTTCTACTAATTGAAAATATGGACGCACAAAGCGACAGATGTAAGACCCTGATTGGAAACGATTTCGGCTTTTTAGGGATTGCCGTCTTAGTACAAAGAATCGTTATCGTTCTTTGTGACATTAGTATGTCGGTCGTTCATAGTTACACAGTAAGAAATTTTTATTTCATATGTACAGATTATAAAGATGTTAAACTAAGTAAGTATGCATAATTCCATACAAGTTCTATACACAATTATTTTCCCAAAATATACGATTTTTTTCGCATCGACACAGAGGAAGCGTCTGTCTATCGCTCGGATGCATTTCTCAACATGAGTCTCGCGTCCCCATAGGATGTGCGAGTGAGCGGCCGCCCCATAGCGGACATTATACCACATTGTACCAACCCGACCGAAATGTTAAGGGTTTTGGTACGACTTTCCCATTCTACGCTTTTGGAGTAATTGGAATATATTGTGGTTTGCGGATATTGGAGTAGGCTATCCCAAGATATTGGGTTTGATTTCCGAGCTATACTAACATATATTGCGAACAAATTCAGGACGGAAAATATTCTGCCTTTAGTTGGAAGTGTATAATGCATTAATTACTTCAGCGTCACCAGGGCGGCGCGGCGGCTATCTTTGATCGACGCTAAAGTAATGAATGCAGTATACGTGTAGTAGATGAATCCAACCACATGTTACTAACTGTGCAAAATACTTCCTTATATCACTAGCATATCGTTGTTAATATTGATATCGATGGATTTGGTACTTAAAGCCTGACCACTGCTGGGTTTTAACCAGAACTGTGGCATGGGGGCTGGTCACAAAGTTACCTACTTCAGTTGTTTGGATACTAGTCCTTTCAAAATGTTTGTCTAAGTTAATATTTCAATAAAGCTAAAGGTGGACAAAATTGTGCTACTGCCACTCTGTGTGGGATTCTTCATTCCAAATTCTAAATCTTAAAATTCAATACTCGTAACCGATTTATTTGAATTCTCACCCCATGGTGCGTTGCGTACAAATCCCGAGATTGACTATCCCGAGGGTGGACGTCCACGGTGTTCTTTCACTCTTAATACAATAGTTGCAAAGGTGATACTCCGTCGATACATTTTTTGTGTTCCACTTGAATCAGGATCTTGATACACCACTCGATGTCGTGGGGAGCTAGATTTGTTGATAGACTGGGTTGGTCTGGTAGTTTGAAGTGAACTTTTCAGACGGCGTTTTGAGTTGTTTGTTTCATGGATCAAATGTGTAAACTCCAACTCCCTTTTGTGTGTTTCGTCATAGTTGTAAGGTAGTGTTAATGTTTTTGGTATATACAACTCGGAATGCTCTACTGTGGATCTAAAGTCAATAAAATGGAAAGCTTAAGAAATATCTCTACCAGAAACTTTGTGGATTGATACAGTATTTTATTATGGAATTCCAAATACCATACAACAGTGTCACATTCGAAAAATTTCAATAAACGAATATTCATATAACGTTACTTTTCGTTTTTAAACCCTCCAACGCATCGATTCCTCCAAGCGCTGTCGTCCAACATATGCTGTCTCGAATACATTATTATATTGCGTTTTTATTTACTAAATATCAAGAGACGAGTGTTTAATCCGACGTTTATGATATTCTCTTGCGGTTTAGTGACGAAGGGTGATCCTCACAATCGCGAGTTTATTGTCTCTCTCCCCATTGTTTCGCTGCGTCACATTTACTTTTGTAACTTGTGACGGGTACGCATACAATTGTTCACTCCTACTCGTAGGTGGCTTATGAGTATCTTAGCAGCTAAATATTTGGTTGATATCTTTATTATGCTGATAGAAGTTATAAAAGGCAATCTTAAATAGTCTAGAAATTAATTTTTAGTCAACAAGGAGTTTCGTGGACTACTTTATACATATAAAATATACAGCACTCGTAATCATATCTACTAGTAATTATTAGTTACTTGTATTGAATACACACTTTAGTAAAGTATAATACACATATATTATTTATGTCCTTTATAAAGTATCTGCCATTTGCACCCGATTTCCTATAAATAAGATTCAATATACAAATATAATTTATTAATGATTAGCAAAATATAGCTGTCAAAACCATAATCACTTGGGCACAAATGAAAATATTCAATCTCGTGGGGTCTGATGGACGTCGCCGAATATTTGAACAGCTCGACGGGGGATCACCCTCAACGGGTTATTGATAAAAAAACCGGCCATGTGCGAGTCGGACTCGCGCTCGAAGGGTTCCGTACCATTAATATTTCTTGTTTTTTTTTTTAAGTTTCTGTGCAATTAAGAATATAAATATGATTATTATCTATAAAAATGGCAAAAAAACATGTCTGTTGTATGGGAGCCCCCTTAAATATTTATTATAATCTGTTTTTAGAATTTGTTGTTATAGCGGCGGAAAATAGCTATCACGGTTAATCAGATACAACCTGGTGACAGACGGACGGACGGACGGGAAGCGGCAGCGGAGGCTTAGTAATAGGGTCCTGTTTGGCACCCTTTGGGTACGGAACCCTAAAAACTACCGCCTAGTAGCCGCCTTGTTCTACCGCAGGCTGATGTTGTATATGTATATCGCTTTTAGACATTAGGTACAATATGTACTTCAAAAAGTTTTATATGAGATGTTAGATATGCTTGATTCTGTCTGACTGATGCATGAATCTGCAAGCTACGAATATATAATTTCTTGCAGTTTTCCCACACATAAGCACATGCTACTATGTTTTATTGTTTTAGACATAGTTGAACAGGACTTCGAAGAACGTGTTCTCTTTAAAATGCTTAATTTTGCGCACATCGTTTAATAGTTTCCATACTATCCTGAGATCGTGAGGTCTAAAAGCCCCCCAGAATTCAGCAGCAGCCGTATAAGGGGTCGTCGCAGATGGATGTGATAGATAATGGGACAAGTCGCGAGGTGGGGTCCGTTAATAGATGAAGCCTTATTTGAATATTGCTCGCGATCGGAGGGTAGTTGTAAATTAAATCGGTGCCTACTGTGCGGTGCAGGTACCGAGAGCTTTATTAGTTTTGCTGTTTTAGAAATGTATGGTGATATGCTTTTTAGGGTATCTACAGGACACTGTTAGTGAAGCTCTTTTGTTCGTTTTCTCTTTCGGGTATAACCAAAACAAATGCATAAATAATGTCTTTGCTTTTTTAATGTTTTTTTTTTTATATAAATCTTACATCCTTTACATCATGACTCTAACTTCTAAACTAGGGGAACCTGTATGTTTATTTTTCACCTTCCTCTTATTTTCTATCTGTTTTTAGGTTTTCATAAAAACATCACTGGGGGCAGACGCAAAGTCGCATCAATCCTTCACCCAGTGTTTCAATTCTGAAAACCGAATTTAAATCTAATACAAGGGTTACAGCAGCCCCAGCATACGGCGGACGTGAAAAATGAGTTCGCTGCGTAGATACGCCGCCATGCGACTGCGCTCTAATGAACCAGAATGGTGATAACCTGACCCGCGTGCAATACTGCTATGCCGCGTGCAGCGGGAATTAGTTGCGAAATAAAAAAAATGGTCAAGTGCGGGTCGGAATCACACACGAAGGGTACCGTACCATCTCGTACAACAAAACTTAAGCACTCAAAACAAGAAAACAAAAAGATTATCGCCCTCACGGTGATTTGAACTCACGACTTACGGATTGAGGGCCTGCAACATACCGGCTGAGCTACCACAACGATGTGGGTTGACGCGAAATATACATTATATTGAAATGCGCGGATGTATCTAAACAAGTCTCTTGTACGGGGACCCCCTTTTTGTAATATCTCTCGTCAGTCTTTCAGTGTTTGTTGTTGTTGCGGCAGCAGATATACACATTCTGTGAAAATTTCAACTTTCTAGCTATTACGGTTCGTACTCTAGGACCCGCTGAAGGACGGGCGAACGGACGGACAGACGGACAGACAGACGAACAGCGGAGCCTTAGTAATAGGGTCCTGTTTGGCACCCTTCGGGTACGGTACCAAACTGTCTAGACGTTTCTGGGGTGACAACAGTTAGTTGAGTAGTCGATTCAGGACTCATACGGACACTTCTTACGACCTCTGTGGCGCAGCGGTTGTGCTGTGCATCTGCATACCATGCGAGGGGTCCCGGGTTCGAATCTCGGCTGACGATAAAAAAAACCGCAGGTCTTGGATGTTTACAAGTTTGTGATGTCGCTGTTTCTGGGTTCCCACGACACAGGGTATCTAGTGTGGGGCCAGAAGTAATGTATGTGCCTGTATTTAAATATTTATGTTTATGTTTACTCTACTAGGGATAAAGAAGAATATTAAGAAATGTTTGGGAATCTAAACCTGCATGATAATGTATGAAATATTTCTGTCATTATTTATGTACATAGTATATTTGCCTGATTTAAGAGAATGCGAATATTCGGTATTTGAAAAAAAAAATGCAAATGCGAATATTGGTTACCTACAACACCACTAGGTATCTATTACGATAAATAGACCAAGCGCGGTCCAAAAAGCTATCATCTCGAACATAATTTGTTTTCGAGAAATAGACGATAAATGAAATGGAAATAAATGAGTTCTGGATTAGGAAAAAAGTCGTCAAATCCTGCGCGCATGAGCCAATAAGCTAAATTGAAATACCTCGATGTAGCGCGAGTCTTTCAGAGTAATTGGTCGACGGCCAGGCCAGGGGATTTATTTTATCGATAAGCACACAGAATAAAGTTCGACGAGCGAACGAACGTACACGTACGTACTTGTACACGAATGACATTAATTGACGTCAGGGAGATATATTTTCTGACAATTTTTTTTTTTGATAGCACCTGCGAAACCAATGTTTATAATATTCTAATATCAGACACGTTCTCAAACAGGTTTTTTCAAACTCAAGCATATGTGCGCTTATGTTTGGCCCTTACAAAGTAAATGAGGTAAATTATTATTATTATTATTATTATTAGCCTATAGCATCCCACTGCTGGGCAAAGGCCTCTCTTCCCTGAGGTAAATACTTAAAAAAAAACATGTTAATAATACGGTACCCTAAAGTTTCACGTTAGCAAGATAGTTAGAAGCCTATGGGTAAATAAATAAATATGCACATTGAAGTGAAATTAAAATTGAACAAAAAATAACGTTATTTTTTTTAAACAAAAACTTGGTGCAGTTGACTTCATTATCAACCTCCTTGGCCAAAGGTCACCAATGAGTCTATCGACCACCTGACATCCTTACTTGCGCTTTTGGGACCTCCTCTTCCAGTCGTCTGTCGATTTGAATAGAAATACCTAGCGTTAAAATATAGGGGACGTTGTCAATGGGGACATGGGGTATTGGGTAAAGGACGATTTCTGCCTTCATCCGCTAAGTGAGCGCCTGAAACTCGACATCTTCAACGCTGGTCGCGAGAAGCGGACATCCACTAAACTGGCAAACCCGTTTTATACAGGGTGTAAACAGCAAGTTGTACTCAAACTACAATATTAAAGGAAAATGATGATATTATATCTTTACTGGATTTGGAATGTGGTTTCTTCAGGAGGACTTACTGGACAAAGATGCAAACATACGACGGGTAATTTTTAAGGTTCCGATCCATAGAAGGAAAAAAGGTTCCGATCCATAGAAGGAAAAAAGGTTCCGATCCATAGAAGGAAAAAAGGTTCCGATCCATAGAAGGAAAAAAGGTTCCGATCCATAGAAGGAAAAAAGGAACCCGTATAGTAACCTATAGGATCACTTCGTTGTTCGTCTGTCCTTTAATACCAAGAACGCGCAAATGTATCAAGCTGTAATTTATATCAATTATTTAGGTCGCATATAGCTGTGAAAAAATCAACCTTCTAGGTCAACGCAATCAAATGCTACGACCGTTTATGCTGCAAAATTGTTATGGATTTTCATAGTAATCGCAATGGACTCAAAATCTATAAGGTACTTCCCGTTGACCTACAGTCGTGAAATTTGGCACAAAGCAAGGTCCTAGAGAGGTAAAGGAAAAATCTGAAATCTGCAGATTTCTGTCATTCTGAAAAAATATGTAATTTGGTTTACATGGATGACATTATACTTTAGTTTTTTATGTGGAAACATAATTACATCAGTTACGCTCTCCAAGTGTGATCGGAACCCTTGGCCCGCGAGTCTTTCTCGCATTTGACAGTTTATTTTTTCTAATCCAGCTAAAGTCGATTATACTCTGGTCGCTGAGAGAATGCGATCCTGACACATGTCTATGTCCCTGTCTGTCCCGCGCTACTTTTCACTCTATCTCACTCCCACACAGGAGATTGCATCCCAAACTGACATGTGTCAGGATCGCATTCTCTCAGCGGCCAGAGTATAATCGACTTTAGCTGGATGAAGGAGGAATACAGATGTGAATCCGTAGACAGAGAAAGGAATAGATAGAGTTGGTTCTCAATAAGCATGAGGTTCAAAATCAGAGATTTTTCTGCCACACATCTGTCAAAACAAGGTCAAAACAAGCATTTGACAGGGGAGGCAGTCGCTCACGTCCGAAGGAATTACTTGGAACCCACAGCCCTTCACGTCCTTCCCGGGTAGTGCTAACGAGCGACAAATCATCATCATCATAGTCATCAAATCATCTCAAGACATTATAATTTCCAGGTTCTCAAATGAGAACCTGACCACTTGACACTGGCAAAATTAACCTCAAAAGAGGTTAGGACGCCATTAATAAAAAGAAGAAGAAGAAGAAGCATTTGACAATACTGTGGCTCGATAAAAACGCATACGCGGGTAAGGGACAGGTGATCGTTATTGTTTCTCGCTTAGAAAATAATGAATCGTATTGTGTCATCTCTTTCTTTCTTTTTTTCTGACGATGTGTCATCTCTATACTATACTCCCCCTACGTGTGAATCGGTTTAATTGTGACAGTGGAGGATGTTCTTGTCATTTGAAGTATTAGTATTATAATAGCACTTTTTCCTACTAGGGGTAGCTGAGGTACCGTTATGCCGACGCCAGTTATTCAACAATATTGCGTGACATGAGTCTAGCCGATGGCCGCAGGTGATTTAAAGGCTTCAACTAAATACTACTCGGTCAATAAAATCTTGTCACCCCACGTCACCAACATTTTTCACTCAGTGCTATCATTTAAAAGTGCGATAATTGCACTGAGCCACGTGGCGCACCGCACTCGATCGCTTCCCGATTCGTGCAACACGCCCAATCAGGATTAACCCGTGGAATGCGGCCCGGAGCATCCCTCCCGGCGATATGGTGAAGTGAATAAGGGATTGCCTACTGATTATGCTGATTGGCTGCTATACTAAAGACAAATAGGTATTTTTAGGCTTCCGTAACTTCAATGTAAATAAAATAACCGGCCAAGTGCGAGTCGGACTCGCGCACGAAGGGTTCCGTACCATTATCTATAAAAAACCGCAAAAAAAATATGTATGGGAGCCCCCCCTAAATATTAATTTAATTATTTATTTTTAAGTAAATAATATACTCAATATATTGTGAACTTTTTAAGCGTCTACCTGCTACCATTATCAATATCGAGCAAAAATGAGCATATAAATCACGTTTGTTGTATGGGAGCCCCCCTTAATATTAAATTTCTTTAAATTTTTAGTATTTTGTTGTTATAGCGGCAACAGAAATACATCATCTGTGAAAATTTCAACTGTCTAGCTACCACGGTTCATGAGATACAGCCTGGTGACAGACAGACGGACGGACGGACGGACCAGACAGCGAAGTTTCAGTAATAGGGTCCCGTTTGGCACCCTTCGGGTACGGAACCCTGAAAATCGCGTGTTGTATAAAGCATGAAAAATATTAATGCGGATCCTTCGGCGCGAGTCCGACTCGCGTTTAGCCAGTTTTAGGTTTTTGTATAAAATAGAGCCGTTTCAACAGGCAACAGAATTAGAAAGATATTTTTTAAAGGAATCTATCGTTAATTTTGGTGCTTTAGTAAAACATGACCTATCCCTGCACTCGACTTATTTTCTCAACAGGTAATGGATGCAAAATGTCGCTATTTGTGATTTCCACAGGCACAGTTTGTATGTTTATATCAACTTTCTGACGTCACGAGTAGTCACGTGACACAAGGTGTGCAGGCAGCTCATCAGGATGAGATGGAGCGTCACACATCACATCAGCGAGCGAGTCGTGGCCGCGTCACTGCACCATTGCACACCCCATGTGCTGTCACTAATGTCGAGAATATTAGCGCGGACAGTGCGATATGGACCAAAAATGCGGTGGCTTGGGAAATAATATCTGCAGAGTCAAAATTAAATGTAGATGTCAAATGTAGTAATAACTATAAATTGAATCTAAAACATCCCCGGGCACAACAATTGAAAATTTGAAAGGCATTCTCCCAGTTAAGTTAAATAAGGAAGTTATACATGGGCAATAACGTTTGACCACTAGGGTGCCACTGACAGACCCGTAAGCACACATGCACACGCGAAGAGAGACAGACAGAGACGCTTCAAACTTATGTTTTTTCTTCGGGGTTTAAAAATGCGCTTTCCTAAAGGGCGGGACGGAGGCTCAGTTTTGCCAACTCTTTTCAAGTGTTGTAACGTGTTTCGTACTATCTTACCTAAGGAAACCAACAAACTCCTTTCATAAACTCTGTTTCAAAAGTAATTTTAACATAAATTAATAATTAAAAAATACTCGGAAAAAAAGCTTCTGAAATCCGCATTGGGACTGAAATTAAGAGGCTGTTACACTAGGGCGGGCAGCAGGGCTGCATTCTTGTGATAGCGCGTACAATAGTCCGCCCGCCCAACCTGCTGCCGCCCGCCCGCCTTAAGGTCAATGCGACGAGGCTTCTTAGCTGCAATAGCAGACTTTGTTCACTTTTCTGATGAGAAAAAATGGTAAAAAAACTACAGGAAATTATTTTCTAGGTTCTATATACTTTTTGCTAGGTACGGGGTCACAAGGGTTGAAATTAGAACCAATGTATGTAAAATTTACTCAACGCACAAATAAAACTTCTCAGCCATTGACTGAATTTATATTGTGTGTGTACAATCTAACATTGTGTTTAGATACATCGAGAGTTTAATGATTATATGAAAACCTTAACTTCATATTGAACTTTGAGCAAAAGGCTCCCTTAACGAAGTGGCCATTAATTTTCAGATCAAAATCGAACAAGATCGAGCCACACCAAGTAGATACCGAAAACTTAATATCAACAACAGTAAATAAAAAGACAAACTTGAGAGGCATTGTTGAAAACCATGTTGAAACAATATTTTCCATTATTCGAGCACGAAGTTCAAAGTTGTGACTTATTGTAAGAGTTTCACCAAGAGCAAACTCAATAAGGTTTCTTCAAGAACAATTACAGAGTACTTGTTCCCAGGCTGTAAGGTGTTTTCCGTGGACAAGGTAGATGATACACGTATCATAACCACAGATCATAACATATTTCCATACAGGGTTGCACCAGGCACAATAAACCACGTTTTGACAGTTATTCTAGTTTGCGTGAAAGCGGGCTAACCATAGGAAAATACGCTCAAAAATCGGCGATCAGGCCGTTTTATATTCGTGTAGTTTTGAAAATTGGTATAATTATTCTCTGAGTGGTGGTGGTGGTACACTTAAATACATGCGCGTTATTTGAATCCTAGCAACAGCAAACCTTATATTATTTAACCATGCTCGTTATCAAGTTCGTCTTCTGCTATAAGTATTTGTTGCTACATAGTAATACAGGTTTTAAAGGTAATAATTTTCCTCATGGGATGGCAGAGGCTTTATGAAATAAATTAAATAATGTTTATGCTTGGCAAGTGGCCGGCCACGCTGCTTGCTCGAACGCGCTCGAATTGTTGAGCTAATGGCCGATTCCACCAACAACTTCTATCTTTTAAGGTACACTTTATTTCTTTCAAGGGCCACCTAGCGGTTGTTTCGATTTATCCTAAGTGTAAGGGTTATCTAGGCTCCTAGGGGACCCCCTAAATATGACAGTCCGGCCTGTTGGTGAAATCGGGCATAAGAGAGCCAGACGGATCCCTGAAAATGCAGAGAGAAAGTGTGGCCGACCCACGAAGAGATGGAGTGATGAGTTAGGACTGAGGGAGACTGCTCAAGTTCGGATAGTGTGGAAGATGCGTTATGAATGACAAAATATTAATACTGTTTAATCATGAATCGTATTTTACTAGAGTACGTTTTGTGTAAGCTTTATAATGCACTTACCATGGCGCGACCCGAGATATCTGAGTGAAATGGTCACATAAAACTAATTATTCGTGTTTGTATCGGCTAGGCCCCCGCCGTGGTCCCACTTTTCCTAATCACAGGAACACTCGATGTGGAGCCGCGGCCGTCAACAACACTACCGCGATGAGGGACTCCGTTATGGTGATCCCAAAGGACGGTGTATTAGAGCCCTTATTTTAATCGCTATCATTATTTTGAAGTTTTTAAATGCTACAGTTTTTATTTTATAAAAGTTTTAGCGATTTCAATTATCCTGTATACAAATCAGCTAACCCAGAATGTAGGTATGAAGGAGTAAACAATTAGGTTTTAAATTTTAAAATTTAGTTTGTTCTGATCGATAGGTTTCACAATGAAAGTATATAGTATATGACTTCCTTTTTGTTATACTTTGTTTAAGTTCTACGGTTATGAAATGAATGAACTACCAAGGTCATATCATTAGGGTCCACCGGTCCCCCGTCCCACGACCCTTCTCAGCAGCCAAATTGAAAACGTATAGCTCACACACGAATCCAATCAAAGGCGGGCCGCACTAAACAAGTGAAGATTTATTTTAAATTCAGAACGAGCTTAGGACAGCCTACCCCCGATAGCATAGTCTGCCCCAAAGCGGGAGTGCCATCGAGACCACTAATGGACTTTGCGGGAAAATAAATGAGTTTGGTTGGCAACCTGTTCAACACGATTTGATTGAGTTCAAGTAATTGATAGATCAAACCTATAGGTGCCCTCCGTCCACTATGTATTGTATGTAATATTTGTAATAGTTCCGTCATAAAATGGTATACAGTGTGTGTGTGTGATATAGTGATTAAATATAGCTCAAGTTGAAATTTTCCCATTGAACTGCCTCACAATTCACAATCAAAGCCAGCCTCAAGTCCCTGTTGATAGTCTGTCTGTTTCTATGTCCAGGAAGAAACCTTATCGCCGACCTAATATGTTCTCCTTACTCAAAGAAATAATAGTAAACACGTTCACTAGCAAGTTCATTTTTTTTTATTGACCATAAAATCATACATATTACTTAGTCAACGTCAATATAATATTAATATTTTTGTATACTACCGCCCGTTCGGAAGTTGTGGGCTTAGGGATGGAGCAAAGAAGGGCAAGAAACTCCCCCGTACCTCTTTTAAAATGTCAGAGCCTTAAAAATACAATGTTATGTATTTCTACTCAAGTCTAAGGAAATACACCGAAGAGAGACGTACTGACTCAGTCCATGGCCCTCTTTGGATTTCTGTGTGCTGAGATGGACCATGAAGAAGACCATGCAGTTTTGTCATCTAAATATTCTTTTACACTGTGATAAGACTTCTTCAAAAAACCGTTTTTGACAGAGTTTTTGAATCTCCTTTCTGGTAGGTCCGTTACTTCATTGGGTATTTTATTATAGTACAGGAGGCGGACTTCGGGACGAAAATTAAATAAATTTTTGTGTGGAAGACATCGGGATCCTTTCGTGGAGGCAAACGTGATCAACCCCCCATACAGGTGACAGAGATTGAGCTACGTTTAGCATTAAGGTATTCAATACTCCAGTTTACTTAAATACTTCTGTATTAAGTAGTTGGTATACGTAAGAAGAACGTATAGACATACATAAGGTATGCGTAGTTAAAGTGCCTAGTATACGCTGTTGCCTAGTTATGCAGTATCACAAACAATGGCGTGTCGGTACATTGCCGGCGCATTTCTACGAAACAGCAGAGTGCCTCGTTTCGCGTCTCGCTGATTTCCTAAATACACCAGAACGTTGCGCGGCTGCACCAACGGTACAAGAAAAGAGATAACGAACAGAGTTTAATTTGCAAAGAACGGTCTAATCGGATTGAAAGAGCCAGGAATTTAAAGTAGAAACTAAAATGCGAACAAGACGTCGAATAAAACTGAACGGGGCGCACTCGAAAACATTTTCTTTCCTTTCCTTTCACATTACAGAGCGAGGGACGGACGGACGGACGGTCCGGCGGGACGGTACCTACGGGGCTCGCATTTAAAAGCGATATAAAAAACTTGGGCTTTATTTCGCAGGATGACCTAAGTGGCCGGCCGGACGGCACAAAAGCCCTCGAGAACTTACCTGTATTTTTCCACTTATTTATCCAACGTTTTTTACATTCGCAGTGTTTGTTGAATCTGCCCTCTTTGTCTGTTTGGGAAGATCTTGTTTTTTAACGAGTACTTAGGGCCTAATTAAAAGGAAAGCTCCGCGCCGACAGTCGAGGCCTTTTGATGCCCCACTGTTATTACTTTTCGTGTATAATTTAATTTGGTCGGTGGAGTTTCGAGTGGATTGTTCCATTTATATTTTTTTAGGGAAGGCTTTATTGATAGCTCAAGTTGATTTTTTGTTCGTGTGAAGTATTTCCAAGAAGATACCTACGACTTGAACGGGTACTGGCTCTTATGCGGATGTACGTGTGTGGTTATTTACAATGTGTTGTGTTGCTTGCGGTGATGCGGAACGCTGGCAAGGTTGTAAGTGCGTGTGCGCACATAGTCACGCTCGGTTAGAGTTTGAAGCCTTATGGGCGCATTACGAGCGAACCCTTCACATTATTTCTACCTTCATAACTGCGACGAAACATCCGTTTGTTTTACGATTTCGTCCGAGGCCCAGCGACACGTTGGATAGTTTAAATTACGATCAATAAAGTTTTGAAGTGTGCTTCGGTAATGAGGAATACATCATTGAGTGCCGCATTAACATTAACTTTAACTCGTCGTCAATAAATGTCAGAGGAGAATGGTGTCCGCGCCTGGGCAACTCCTGCGGCTGCGCCGACGCGAACACTTTAACTTTTACCTCCTGTATGACAGATAGCGCAATAAAACATATTTATTTTAAATCAGGAACGAACCTGGAATGGCTCTGAATAATGAGAGTTCGCGTACGTGTCCCGGATCATTATTGCATCGGACGATTCGCTCCGAGATCGCTCTTTGATTTACTGCTGGACTTTTGAGCGTACTAAATCATTTTTGTATAGAACTCGAGAAACTATTAGCTATTATTATTGGCGAGCTACGGAGAGCCCTTTGTGCGGGTCGAGATGGAAATATTAGAGATACTTTTTTATTGGGCGACTTTTCGAGTTCTGTCATTTGCGTGTGGAAGAAGTTGATGTGAAGTTATTATTTATGAATATGAAAGTGGACATATATATGATTTATTTTTCGTCTTTTAGATAGGAATCCCTTGTCCGGTGGCATCCTGCGAAGATAACTAATAACTCTCATCAAAAGCATATCCTCATATTATTGAGTCAGATATACTAACATAATCATAGTTGTTTATCGTAAGAAATAAAAAAGTATTAATTCGCATTACTTCGTACCCATCCACTGTCCTTTACAAAGGATAACAATTTACTGAAGGCAACTGCAATATATGTATTGTGGAAATAAAAATTGAGAAATGATCATCACCAGAAAAGCGGTCTCTTGTGGGTAGGTACGAGTAAATGTTTAGCCACTCGACCAAAACCTAATTATATCAACACGTCCGCCGCAGTATTTTTTGCACATTTAAGGAATGCAATCCCATTTTTTGCGCATTGTTATTAACGACTAACAAGAATTAATCACGAGAGGTCAGAGTTGGCAGTAGATGGAATTGGAGACGTAAATCTTTTAATTTAACGTTTGTGGAATTTGTACATTTACTTCGTTGTACCCAATCAGGTTTTGTGATTGTATGTAAGCTCTACTGGCTCTTTTGGTTCTGTTTCTGTTTATTAGTGTTTGAACAAAGGGTAGGGACGATAAATGATTCCTCGTAGTGATTTTACAAATAGCTTTTATTCACTTTGTTATTAGACCGTAACAAGGGTTTTGTAATGTATGTACCTACGTAGGTACCTCGATATTTATATTCTCAAGGAGTACCCGCTGTTGTAATCATCGATCTCTCTCGAATACATCGTTTTACCGAATAGCTGTGTTTCGAGAGACAGACAACAGTCCACCTACGGTCAAGCATGTAGATCAGATTAAATCGAGGTCGGAGAGACGAAATAGGCTGCCATCTTTCCCAGAGCCGGATATTGAGTCTGAGTCACGGATGTCACCGGAAGTGGAGAGTCAGGTGGGCGCGCCACCAGCTGTAAGTGTCGAAGTTTCTGCTGGACAGTCTGAGCCGCCAGTAGCGGTCCCACGTCCTTCCAATCTTAGACCTAGAGAGGAACTCAGACCAATACTTAGATATGGTTTTGATATCGATTGATATGTGTACATTTTATTTAAACTTAGTATGCTGTGGCGGTTAGTTTTAAGGTTTGTGTTTATTATAATATCATTATTAAATTAGTTAGGATTCTATGTAATATGCTAAGTTAATCATCACTGTTTATGTTATTACTATTTAGATAAGAATTAAGGGATACTTCTTAGTTTATGGTGGAGGTGTAATGTATGTACCTACGTAGGTACCTCGATATTTATATTCTCAAGGAGTACCCGCTGTTGTAATCATCGATCTCTCTCGAATACATCGTTTTACCGAATAGCTGTGTTTCGTTTCACGTCCTGCAAATATTATCCTGGAGCTTCCCACAGGACATCTCAGGTTTTAAGTTTATTATAAGTACATAATACAATTAACAATAGATCATACATAACCATAGGTAGAGGCTCGTCTAAGCTGAAATGACGCGCCCCACTCCTTGTTTTTGGGATTTACTTTTAATACATAATTGAAACAAAAAGTAAACTTTAGAAAAAACCGACTTCCACAAACCCTATTTGATTAGATTGAGTTTAATACAAACTGTAACCCCTTATCCCCCCACCCTTGGAGAATTAATTTTGTCAAATCCCATCTCAGTGCTACCCCACGCTACTAAGGAACCTCTGTACAAAGTTTCATGGCTCTAGGTCCACCGGTTTAGGCTATGCGTTGCCTGCCCGTCAGCCACGCATTGTATTTGTACCTAGTATTGAGCAGATCTGGTGGCCATATGTGGTCTTCATCAGCAGTTCCGCATCACAATATTATGCTTACCATGTGCATTTGCACGAGTTATTATGAAAAACACAAAAATCACTATAGGTCTGCCTATAATATTTGAAGAGTTCCCTCAATTTCTCCAGGATCCCATCATCAGATCCTGACCTGGTGTCAATGGGACCACCCTTGAGGTATTACCTATACGCCGAAAAAAGATTTGTTCAAATCGGTTCATAATTGGCGGAGTTATCGCGTAACAAACATAGAAAAAAAAAAAAAAACATACGGGTCGAATTGAGAACCTCCTCCTTTTTTGAAGTCGGTTGAAAACTAAGGAGTGGGGCGCGTCATTTCAGCTTAGACGAGCTCTACTATCATTAATTTATCATCGAAAAAAAAAAACTATAAAATCACTTTGTAGATTCCTTGGTACTTATTCTGAGGCCAACCCTAACCATATAAATAGTTCGATGGTGCCAAGCCGTCTGGCCTTTCCACATGGGAGGTCCTTTGTTACGTTTTTATGGCTGACGAAGTATGATTTGTTATAGCTCCAAGATAAATTAACCAATACCTGGTAACGCATTCTTGGTACTAACCTAGAGTTATTTAGTTACTTGTGTTATTAAATGCGTGCAATGTGCATAGTCAAAGTCATAGCCTTCTTAAAATATCCTGCCCTTCGTATAATATAAATACCAGAATGTATATATTTAATAATAATAACAATACAAAATAATTCCTACATTCTTATCTTATCCATTGTAGAGTAAGTAGTAGTAAAAATATACCAACATACATACTGATGTGATGACTGACCACCACAATAATACTTTGCAACTGATTAATGATATTTAATATACCTATAAACATTAATAAATTCAATTGCTTTTACAATCCCGAGGATGATTTATAAATTGATAATAGTAATTAGTACTCCCACCCACGACAATCCTCCATAGAACGATCTTTATTCTCCGAAGCGATTGAATTACTAAAACTCCTAATAAAACATGACCTTTTTATTGTTATTATGAACAAATTTACTACCGACACGCCGGTGAATGTAAAAATGAAATTAAAACAAACCATTAAACCATTTTATACGAGATTTCCTAACAAGGACGCTTCCCTTTACCGGCTCGGGAACACACCTGGGTACTACATCCACTCTTCTAAAAGGTCACAAACGACAACTTTTTAACACCAAAACACCTCATACGCCTTTCATAATCCAACTCAAATGCCACCTACTGCAAACAGAACAGAGCTCATTTTGCTGCATCAAGAGACTGGTTCAACATCATTGGACTTATGCCGTTCCGGAAGCCAGAGGACTGGGATGGTAGAATTTAAAAATGGAACGTTTGATTTGCATTTGAATAAGTGCCCCCGTCCCAGGTGCGTTGGTACAGTCGGACACTCACAAACTTGTGGGAATTTTTTCAAACTCTACCAGATAAATGAATATGCAACGCGCGTTGTTATCGGTCGTAGGGCTGTCCATCTTTGATTAGCATACGCGAAATAATTTAACTTAGTCCTGGGTTGTTCTATGTTGGTTTTAGCTTTATAATTTTTTCCTTTTTCTGTCCCTGGGATAACTGAGTTTGAGCATGACGGTACTCGGGGAAGTGGCTGGGAACATGTGATTTTAACTACAGCAATGGTCTACATACGAGGACCCACGTGTGAGCTATGGTTTTAAAAAAATCGGGAGGATGATGTCATCGCATAATTATTTTCTTTGAATAGTGATTGTTAGTTATATCTTAAGGTGATCCTACCAGTTCGCAGATATATATTTGAATGTACTGCAGTAGACGTAACTAATGGAGAGCGAAAGACCAGACAGATAACCAAAGAGGAGTATTATTAGATAAGCAAATGATCGAAAGTAAAGGTAAGCGATGTAAGAGGAAGTATCACAACGGAGCTGATGTTGAAAAACCTTATTTTATTATTTATTATGGATAAGCTGATGTTAATCGATATGTATCACACGATACGTTGGGAAAATAGAGTAGACAACACGTAAAAACAGGTCCACTACATATTTTTTCTCAAGCGGGGCGTTTGAGGCAGCGACGATGCGGTCTTGTTCAACCTCTTTGTTTGAGTTCTTATTATTATCTCGAACAAAGGGCGCGTAAGCGGTAGCAGCGTGTTATCGGCCGTCTGATCAACCTTTAAGCTCTACTTTTATTTAATATTTCGTGAATGAAAATTGAGCCGCTTTGTGCGGGTGCGATATGCGATACGAGTTTCGATATTTTCTCGCGATTCCGGCGCTGACTCAAGTGACGAGTTCCCGTCGAGATTTTTTAAGAGATTGCCTTTTAGTCGTCGTGGGAATCGCGGAATCCGAGAACGTTCTTACGTAACCCAACAGGGTAAGTATGACAAATCGCACGAGTTGTTACCCTTACTCCGCGAGGCGCGAGCGCCGCTCAACCATTGACCTCGTTAGTGAAACAAAAAGCCGCGAGCGTGTAAAACAACCGTGGCACTTGACGTCCGCCTTTTCCTCTCAAAAATATCTCATCTGCGGTGTGCAGCGCGGCTTTTCAGGAGGTGTCATTAATTCAGGCTAGGTCTTTGTCGCCCCACGCCGCCCCGTAATGATTCTCAGACACCGGGTCCTTGCCGATGTGTTTTTTCTACCTCATTAACAAATCTCTTTCACGATTGATGAGTGGTTGTGCTGTGTACTGCGGATATGGTGACACCGGCGTTGTAATGGCAGTTTTAAAGGCCCACTTTTATTTAACGAGCGGGGAAATGTCTCGTTTATGGTGAAGGGGCGTGTTGGTATCTTTGACTTATGGAGTGGCGGGTTTTTATGATAATTATATGTAAAAATAATAAGACATGTTCGTATGCATCAACAAACCTTGCATTTTTAAAAGGTTATTAATGAAAAGCCACCGCCAGTCGGTAAGACGTGGCCTCCTAGCAAAACAAGATGACATCCTTAAAAGCAAAGTTAATCCAAACTTCCTCGGAATCAAACCAAAACGATCTAATAACTAACAGCTTCGCAGCAACAGGATAAGTCTCGACAAATCTCAGCAGTGGGTATTTCCTTGACTTTCTTCGTGGACAATAATTTTTGATTTCCTCCCCCCCTGCCCCCGGTGTCACCCTCCCGCCCCCCGTGCCTCGCCCCTGGCGGTGGTCGGTCCGTTCGTTTAATTACAGCAGGGCGGGTGGCGGCGGCGGCGGCGGCGGCGGCGGCGGCTTCTCGCGGAATATATTCATAGTGGGAGAGAATGGAAAACTTAGAGATGTCGGCGGCCGATCGATCGTAGAATCGGGCACATCATGATGTGCCCCGCCATTTTATGATATGCCCAAGCAATTACTGGGCACATCACGATGTGGCGGGTTTTAACGAAAACAAGTCTTTTTAAAAGCATTTTTATTCAGCACTACGTGATGTGTTATACATGTCAAACGAACATGAAGACTATTCGGGGGCTTCGCTGCGCTCAGCCCCTTTTCACCTAAGCTACCGCAGTGTTTGCCTTCTGAGATTTTATCGTTTCATGATATTTCACGTTTGGGCACATCATGATCCAATTCTGCGATCGGCCGCCGACAGAGTTACCTATACATAATTTTGCAATTCATTACTTCTTTATTGTGCTACACGAAACAAAACAAACATATGGAAAACTTATAAAATAAAATAAAAACATGCACAAAGGAGAGCTTCTTTCAGCTACCCATGATGGGTAGGAAAGGTGATGATTTCCACAGATGCATGATACTTATGTGTCACAAACGTGCCTTGACATAATTATATTATGTTCATATGGTTTCCAAGGGATGGTAGAAGAACAATTGTGCCCACGTTATGCAATACTTATTCCGTTTTGCCTGACAGGACGCTATTCCAGTGCCACAACTACAGTTTTCATTTAATTTTCAGAGTTCAGATGTCTTAATACATAACTCCGTCAACGCCTCGTTGGAAGTGAAATAATGTCATCAGTAAAAAAACGACTGCTTTTTGCTTTTATTCATTGTTCAAATGAATCAAATCCTGATGCAAGTTGTTTTTACGAATATACGAGTAAATATAGTAGTAAGCAAGCTAAAGGCGTATACAGCTGACGCTCTCTCTCATACTAATATTTAGCTACGCGTCGGGAGCACGCCTTTATAATTACTAATGAGCTTATACCTATACATAAGTACCCACAGGTACATAAGGTACAGAATATTTTGAGCCGGTGTCTAGGTGATAATTATAATATATAGTACAGAGTGAGATATCTTTTTGTGTGTATGTGCTGTGTACTTCGGAGTGTTTTGTACATCATTATACAGATACAACTTCCGCAGACAGACAGAACCGTTATCTGAAAATGAATCGGTCAGCCGTTAACAAAACAGAGAGCATTTCAGTTTGAAAGGTTTTGTCACGTTTTGTTTTTTAATTCCTATTCCGTTTAGGTATAGATACTACAATATTATACTAATACAGATACACCACGTAGAACAAAATATGTGACCGGCGTAAACTGAGCTGCTACGGAAGCAAATTTAGTTGGAGGCTTTTATCGCTTGGTGCAGCACCATCGAAAAATTGCAAATACCTCGAGATGGCGCTAAGATATATACGATTGATTCTAAATTATCGCCACCTAGAAGTATGTTAACTGAAACCATGGGGTAAAAGTACAAATATTACTCGTAACGCTATCTTTTTATTATGAAATGTTACTAACTCTAAGCTCTATGGAATGAGCACCCTCTAGTTTAGGGATTATGGGCGTTAATAAATCGCAATTTATACTAAATTATACTCGTAGTTAAACCAAATCCTGTGTAATAACAATGAAGATATTAAAGTAGAAAAGTCATCTAAATCTACATTCGTGAGGCGTTCTATTTGAAGACGTAAGTAAGGCCTGTCTGCAATCAGAGAAGGGAGGTGCAGAGGGGGAGGAATCTTCACTGCAAATTAGAGCTTACCGTGTTTTTAATAAGAGTGGACCCTCTCATGCCCTGATAACAGGCCCTCACTGTGTTTTCCTCATCTCGGATATTTCACGTTACTTTCTCGGTCGTGAGTTACGGCGCCGAGAAAACCAAGATTTTGGTTCGGTTAGGTAAATATAATAACCGGCCAAGTGCGAGTCGGACTCGCGCACGAAGGGTTTCGTAACATTATCTATAAAAAAACCTCAAAAAATCTCGTTAGTTGTATGGGAGCCCCCCTTAATATTAAATTTATTTTGTTTTTTAGTATTTGTTGTTATAGCGGCAACAGAAATACAACATCTGTGAAAACTTCAACTATCTAGCTGCCACGATTCATGAGATACAGCCTGCTGGCAAACAGACAGACAGTGAAGTCTCAGTAATAGGGTCCCGTTTGGCACCATTCGGGTACGGAACCCTAAAAAGTATAAGGATTTTTAGTTGAATTTATAATTGCGGTAGAAATTATTCAAACAGAGTAATGATGTAATTGGCAACTGACCAACCCGTTAATGATTAATCAGCACTTGTTTACCCGGATCACGAACGACCACTAGGCGGCGCACAGGCCGCAATAACAGATCGATCGAACGCCCTCTTGGTATTAATTTCACAGCAATTAATTATGCGCAATTCGCCATTATTAATCGGTGCAAAAAGAGCGGGGAATCGCATTAAATCACGTGAGCACAAAGCCGCCAGGTGGCGCTGCCGATAATGCGCCGGGTAATTACCCGGAATAATTAGTACCCGGAAAGTATTCCCGGGCCCTAACTATCTCCGTCTTCCGGGTATAACTACGGTAATCCGGTAATTTCGGATTAACCTCACGATTTAATAGGCACTCGAACAGCGCCTGTTATGTGATGTGTGAGGGCGCCCCAATAGATATTTGTTAATCGACGTCAAATAATCTGGGTAGGAGAAAACATTTCTCTACAATGCTCGGTAATGCGCGTGCGTGGTTATTGCTAGTAATGAGCCAATTAGTACACGTGTTTACGTGAAGGAATTAAGCCTTGATTGTACCAACAAAAACTTATACGGAGAATAACTATCCCGGGGATAACTTGTATGACAAATTACTATTCAAAATGAGGTGATCTGATCTAGGTGTCACTGGTGTCTATGAAAAAGTTACAAGTTATCCCCGGGATATTTATTCTCGTATAACTTTTTGTTGAGTGCTCTGTGGTCTAGTGGGTTTCACCTTGCTTCTCACGCAAGAGATGCAGGTTCGAATCCCGGTGCTGACCGTGTACCAATGAGATGATTAATTTGTCTTAAGTACATTATCGGACACTCCGTGTTTCGGATGGCACGTTAAGCTGTAGGTCCCGGCTACTATCACTACTTCGTAGTATGTAGTAGTCGTAAAAACCCCTCCACCAACCCGCACTGGGCCAGCGTGGTGGAGTATGGCTCAATCTTACTCGGATCCGAGTAAAGGCCTGTGCCCTTCGGTGGGGACATTAATGGGCTACATTTACTTACTTACTATAACTTTTTGTGAAATCCAGCCTGAGAGCGAATTTTACCAACGAAAGAGTAACTTTTACTCGAGAGTATCTTCTACTTTTTCATAGAAACCAGATCAGATCCACCTCATTTTGAACTCTCATTGTCATACAAATTATCCCCGAGATAGTTTATTCTAGTTTAACCTAAGACTGGACTTTACCAACAAAAAGTTATACGAGAATAACTATCCCGGTAAAGGTAAAATTCGCTATAAAAGATACAACGAAGTAGCGGTAGTAGTCGGCACCAAAACGAAGGTATGAATTTATTCATTCGTTTTCAGGAGAAACTCCAGGAAATCTAGGTTATTTTTAGAGGAATTCACCTAAAATTTTAATATTTCCCTTAATTTGAAGTAAATAGTAGATTGTACAACAAGGGCATAAAACGCACCATTTTACCCGAGACGTTATATGAAGGACTTCCCGCCATTAAACATTTTTTTTGGACGTGCCTCCGCAGTCGGCTCTGGCCGCCGGCAGTGGCACTTAGCATAGGTGTATGGGCTGTTTACCTGACGACCTTTGTCAGAGTCTGAGATTTAGACGAAGATTGTACTTTATGCTCTAGAACATACAATTTGATTTTATGCTGGCTATACCCGACATAAAGACGAACTATACGAGCATGAGAAGTGAAAATAATCTTAACCAACAGTAATATCAATACAGAGGATACAATTCCAATCCGATAAAGTGCACGGTTAGTAACAAACATACTTCCGATATTATATTTCTGCATTGTCACCGTCCGACGCGCGACAGCGATTGTTTTGGATCGAAATTCACAGCAGTTGCGCAATATTGACGCCGCCATAGCGGCACGTGTTGCCGATGTAATTTGCGCTTTATAACACGTAAATAATTCGAAGTAATCCCTCTGTCCCGCCCCCCGTGGGTCCCCTCTCCTCCGGTTGCTAAGGATACGTTTGATCCCAGTAATCCAGGTAAAAAATAATAATACATGCCCATCTCTATCGCTCGACCTCTAGTTATTGCGAATTAGGGAGGGCTCTAGTTGAGCGTGAATCGTTCAATCGGCGCGCGAAATATTATTTCTGAAGCAATAAACATCGGAGAGCGGGTAATGCCGGCAAATTACGAATGCAGGGTTTCATTTAATAATCGGTCAAGTGCGAGTCGGAATCGCGCAAGAAGGGTACCGTACCATCGGACAATACAACTTAGGCACTCAAAACAATAAAACAAGAACAAAAAGAAAATTAAAAACACGTCTCTTGTAGGTATGGGGACCCCCTTTAATTTGTAATATCTCTCATATTTCAGTTTTTGTTGTTGTTGCGGCAACAGATATACACATTCTGTGAAAATTTCAACTTTCTCTATTACGGTTCGTGCTCTAGGTAGGGTTGCCAGATGTAGCCTTATCAATTCCTGGACATTTTAGGGTTACCAAAGAAGTTGGTTACATTTTAAGTTTCATTATATTAAAATTCATTTATTATAAACGTAGTGGTATTTTTAAAGAAAAATAACACATATATTATATCAAAATCTTCTTATGCTATGCATGTATTTAGGTCATTACCTATGTGAATATCGCTCTCACTCGCTTATCAATACTTTAACTAACTTAGATATACAGAAAAGATAACGCCTCTCTATGGCTTTGATAAAATATTTTTTTTTACATCGTAACTCAAAGCAAAAATTACCCTCTTTGGCCTTTTAGGTAAAACAATCTTTTCTATGTAACATTTAGAATGTTAACATTATGTACGTGACTAACGAAACATAATAAATTAAACTTAGATAGAATTCAGAAACAAAACACCTCTCAATGGCTTGGCTAAAACATAATTTCTTAACTTAACTCAAAACAATAAAAATAACATCTCTATTTGGCTTGCCGCCGCCGTCCACTTCTCGTTGCGTGTACGCGGCGGCCACGCTTGCTCGCTTGAATTGGAATCGTTTTCGGGAATTCCGGGACATTAAAGTGTAATTACTGGACACGGGACCAGACGCAAAATTCCGGGGCTTTCCCGGATTTCCCGGCCATCTGGCAACCCTAGCTCTAGGACCCGCTGACGGAGAGACAGACAGACGGACAGCGTGGGCTTAGTAATATGGTCCCGTTTGGCATCCTTCGGGTACGGTACCCTAAAAAACGGTGCCGTCCAAACTCCAATCGTCTGTTGGAACCCTGTGGATATTTTACAAGGTTCTTCATGGTGAAATACATAGACCTCGGAATACATAGACTAAAGAGACACTTATTTCTTAATAATATGTTTACTGGTTTGTCTCGATAAAAATGTCGGCGGCCGAACGTAGAATCGGTCACATCATGATGTGCCCCGCCATTTCATGATATGCCCAAGTCATTACTGGGCACATCACGCACGATGTAGCGGGTTTTAACGAAAACATGTCTTTTTAAAAGCATTACGTGATGTTTTTGTGTTATACCGACATGTCAAACGAACACGAAGACTATACGGGGGCTTCGCTGCGCTCGCCCCCTTTAGTCATCACCGCAGTGTTTGCCCTAAGATATTTTATCGTTTCATGATATGATATTTCACGTTATTCTACGATCGACCGCCGACATAAATGATAAGCGCCTTTTTTGTTGAAGAGTGAACTACTTTAAAACATTGAGCTTTCATGGGAGCCTTTTTAAACCCCGATGACGAAAACTAGGAGTGTTATTTAAAGCCTGAACCTCTGTCTGTGTGTGTATTTTAGTCTGTGGCTCTTTAGCACTCAAATGGGTTTTCCGTACTTCCCTGCGATGATTCTCAGCCATGTTATGTATAACAAGGAAACAATCAGGTTTAATTTATTGTGTAGGGGGTGTTTTAAAAATTAAAGATATAGTAATTTTCCTCAGTACCCGGATTTAATTGATGGACAAACAAACATAGTGTGTCGCTCATTCCCAAGCGGACTGGCAGAAGCAACATTGCGCCTACGTTTGGCCAATCAATACTTATTTAGTCGGAGGAATTTCATTCCAAGAATTGCGCCCTTCATCAAATGAGTCGATGATTGCACGGCAATTACTTAGTGCATCAACGGGCACGACAGATGGCGCTGGTTTCATTTAAAAATCACTGCGCATTGTTCAGAATGCTTCTAATTGCCGAAGAAGTGGGGTCCGGCAGCGTTTTACGGAGAGTGTAGACGCGGGTCCGCCTTTATTATTTTAGGTACGATATTTTACCTACGCTCTAGCAAAATATTTACCCCTTATACCTTTAATTTATTTTATTATACTTTTGTACATACCACCACCATCAAAATTAATGGAAAATATAAAATGGTGTCATTGAATAACAATATATTTTTCTTGTTTCAGGTGTCACCTTATTGGATTGTAGTGTTACGAACGAGATATTAACATCGTAAGTTACATTAAAAATATTAATTTAGAAGTTATTTATCATACATGAAAAGAGAGTTATCATCAAAACCGAGAGTTGCCAGGTTCGAATCCTGGCGGGGGAAGAACCAAAAAACATGTCATCTGAGAAACTGTTACCACCAGTTTATAGTTTTTTGTTTGTAAGGTATAGTATATCCATAAATCTCTGCTACGCCGTAGCACAGATTACTAAATAGTTACTACGTAACAGATACTTCACTCAGTAGGAAATTTCCAATACCTACTGCTATAATAGCCTACTCCGTCGCGTCAGCAACCGCAGGCAGGGCTGCCTCGCATCGTAGATACTCGTACGATACGAACACAGTTCAAAACGTGCGTGCGCTTGGCTTGCGACAACCATACTGACTCTCGGGCGCCGGGCCATAGCCGGGCGCCCAGAGCTCGAGCGCGGGCGGTAGGTAATTATAGCGCGCGAGTACATTCAGTGACGGAGGCCTGGCCGTAGGTTTTGTTCCGACTGCGGCAAACATAAAAATATATATTTTTTCATGTATGACAGGATCTTACCAAGCAGACGCCTTGAGTCTCTGACTACCCCTATTCCGGTAAAACGGCGTGGACGTACATATGATTGTATGTCTGGTGAAGAATTCTGTAAGCGAATTAGATCTATTAAAAAAAAAAGTACCCAAACGACTCGATAGGTGAAACTCCTTGTACATTGTAACCACATAGCACAAGGCCGTGTTGCTCTTTGGCTCAGAACAATGAAACTCTTTTTATTTCGCTTCTAATCTGGGTAATTTTTTGACACCGCTTGCGCAGGGTGAGCCACCTGTCGAGCCGTTTGGCACTATTTTTTTACTTTTTAATAGTCTTTGAAAACTTCCCATTGCATGGCAATAGCGAGCGCGCAAAATATCGGTTTGTTTGTATTTGTACCCGGCGCCGCCGGCGGGCGGGCATGTAATGGCGACCGAGACGTCGACAAGCCAAAACCGGAATTCTGCGCCCACATTCGCCCGCATTTCGCCCTAATAGCTATTGCCATGCGATACAGAATCATGGCCCTGTATGTATGTACCTATACGTGCCTACAGTACAAACAGCACTGACCGTGACTCGGTGACTCCACAATGAGTCGTCTCAATTGAATCAATGTCCTACATCCGGTATTGGATTCATTTCCTTTTAATACATCACTGCTCATTTTGTCAATGTGTGCCGGTCTCCATGGCGCGCGGCCTTTAATTTGGTGATTGATTTTAATATCGCTGAGTAGCTCGGATTATTTGTAAATTGAATAGGTATTTCAAGTATTTTATGTGGACGTTGTATGTATGTAGCTTTTTTAAAGCACAGCAATTTTAAATGATGCTCATCAATCAGCTTACTTCTTTGGAGTTGCATACCATACGATATTTGCGACAATTAGGTATTGCTGCCGGAGTATTGGATCTCAAGTTGAAGCAGGAGATCTATCACATCTGAGAGACTCCTTATGGATATTTTCTATAGCATCGATGCATTCCAACCCATAGTAAATACTTATGCAATTATCAGCTTTTAGTTGTTGTTTATACCTCTAGGTTAGTGCTTTTCTCTAGACCTAAAAGCTGTGCAAGGTTCGCTATAAAATAAGTTATTGCCCAAGCAATATGCGAAGATCGTAAAATTATCGGAACAACATTGTTGGTGTATTATTTATTATTTAAAAAGATAATTAAATCATGAGCGTAATTTTATGTGCACTTTAAATTAAAAGAATATTATTGTTAAGTAGAATTATATAATAAAAGATTTGCGAGTCTTTTAACACGTTTAAGTCGGTGCTTTACAAATATGTATGTAAATAGTGACAAAGAGAATAGTGGTGGGATATTTATTCAGCTGGGTCGAAGCGAAAAGACGCCACAACATCCCGCTTCAGTTGGGTTATGTAATTCATCATAAATTCATAACACACTCAAAACATATGAATAAAATACGGTTGCACTCTTTTCTACATAATGTTAAGATAACATAACATAGCGTCATGCCTTATCCTACCTATCTTAGGCTGGACTTTACCAACAAAAAGTTAAACGAAAATAACTATCCCGGGGATAATTTGTATGACAATGACAGTTCAAAATGAGGTCATTGTATGAAAAAGTAGAAGATTCTCTCGAGTAAAAACATACTCTTCGTTGGTGAAATTCACTCTCAGGCTGGATTTCACCAACAAAAAGTTATACGAGAATAACTATCCCGGGGATAACTTGTATGACAAATGTGTCAGTTCAAAATGAGGTGATCTGATCTAGGTGTCACTGGTGCCTATGAAAAAGTAGAATATACTCTCGAGTAAAAACATACTCTTCGTTGGTGAAATTCACTCTCAGGCTGGATTTCACCAACAAAAAGTTATACGAGAATAACTATCCCGGGGATAACTTGTATGACAAATGTCAGTTCAAAATGAGGTGATCTGATCTAGGTGTCACTGGTGCCTATGAAAAAGTAGAAGATACTCTCGAGTAAAATATAGGTACTCTTTCGTTCGTAAAATCCAGCTTCATTAAGATAAAATCACTATTCTATCGTCGAAAACGATACAGCATGATATAAGAAGTCATATTTTACTCGTACTACTACCAGTATGCACCATAAAACTCTTATCGCACCACTAAGCTAAATAACTATCGACACACCACGTAAGAAAAAATCCAGTCTTAACATAAGTTCATTGCAATGACCGCCCAGCTACGATCAATCTCTAAGCAAATTGCAGCGAAAAGGGGCGCCTGATTGATCAGTAGAATTTCTATAGCGTCGTATAAACGCACCCCTGGCCGAGGCTGTATGGAGATTATCCGGCGCTCGATGGTCAACGACACAAATTTCCACTTCGCTTCAGCGCCATCGCCGCCCCAAATGCTTTTTTAGCCAAAAAGCTTTATCACTTCCGTTAGGGCGAATCTACGCGGGCTGCGTATTGTTGATGCGCTTGTGTTGGATGTTCCAAATTGAAGTATGGTTTGTATATTGATTTCTTGTCTTTATACAAGGTATAAAGAATTAAAGGGTTGTTAGAGACATTATTCTGAATAACTTTTAGCATGAAACCGATTCTACGAGAGCAACCTAAAATATAAATACACCTTTCTCTTGCAGCCTGTTTATTAAACATATATTGATACAAATGACAAAGATGGGTATTATCCTAACACAAATTTAACCAAAACTTAGTCCCGTCCGAAAAACAAGTAAAAAGATTTGTGCCAAATTCCCCACCAACTTTTATAAAATACGCCACCGAGGTCACAAGAGCTGCAGCATGCAGGCTGTGGATCACTTTTATGACCGGACGCCGTAAAATAAATGTCGTGGTCCATCGCTGGCCTCGGCTAATGATATCCTTATACCTACTATACAATGTTCTGGGGCCACTGTTACTTTGTAAATGTAGGGTAGCTAAAGATGCTACCGGGAAGTTGGAATAAACTTAGATATGGATCTTGTTTTTTTTTTACATACAGGCACATACATTGCTTCTGACCCCACACTAGGATACTCTGTGTCGTGGGAACCAGAAACAGCGACATCACAAACATGTAAACATCCAAGACCTGGGGCTTTTTTTTTGTCCCCAGCCGGGATTCGAACCCGGGACCTCTCGCATGGTCGTCTACATATTATTAGAACGCTCTCTCTGCCCTGATAGTTACTTCTCAACTTCAGTCTTCCAACGATCCTTTTGGCTGATGAGTGACGTTTATAGGGGGGCGCCAGCTCTACGCAACTTTATGCAACAAACCTGAGATCAACACAGACCTTTAATTTCTCATTGTTCATCAAGCGTAGTTCCACCTATCAACGTGCGCCAAAAGATCGCTGAAAAACGGTATGTCACGATGGCCATGATGGTTTCGCCATAACAAATCTGTAATTTTCACGCGCTTGAATCAGCTCCGAACTGATTAAAATATCCCAATAATCATAATACTGACATCCCATTTAATTAAATTTTTTTATATCACTCTTTATGCAATTTCAATTTCAATGTAATTATTTGTTATATTTTATTATGTTTCCATTTTGGTAATAAATGGAATTTTATATTAATAATTAATACTAATGTATATTATAATGTGTACTCGTGCATACTGTTGTCTCGTCCGTATTTGGCCCTGGCAGAATACCAGCGTCACAGATTCGTCTGTGACATTGCTGAGTCAGGGCCATTTCATTGTCGCGGTACATTCACAATACCACATAGTGAAAATGATTATTTATTTGTAAATTGTTTTGTGTTATGTTCTTCCAGGTTTTATTCTATTTTGTATTTCTTTTTATTATGTGTCTGTGTGTGTACCTTTTCAGTGAATAAATGAATTTATCTATCTATCTATCTATCTAACTGTAAGTGGTTTATTATTTCAGGCCTTAGAGCATTGGAACAAACAAAACACGGAATTTCCTATACCGGGTGGCAGAGATACCGTTGCGTCCACTTTTAGCCAGTCTTGTGTTAGATACGCTGTGAGTGTTATGTCCCGGAGATACAATACAAAATACAATATAAAATCCTTTATTTACTAAAAAGTTTTTACATATGGTTACTTATGGTCTCCACACTAGGTGAAACCGGTGTCGTGGGGGCCATACATTCTAAGGGATTCTAATTAATTCATTACAATTGAGATGGAAGATTACATGAGATTTGAGCCATTGTGTAGGAGCCTAATCCAGGAAGATAAGTTAATTCAAGGTTTCTCCACCCGTCAAATCCTTATCATTCATAATCTAGCCATTTGTTCCATTTTTAGGGTTCCGTACCCGAAGGGTGCCAAACGGGACCCTATTACTGAGACTTTGCTGTCCGTCCGTCCGTCCGTCTATCACCAGGCTGTATCTCATGAACCGTGGTAGCTAGACAGTTGAAATTTTCACAAATGATGTATTTCTGTTGCTGCTATAACAACAAACACAAAAAAACAAAAGAAATTCAATATTAAAGGGGCTCCTATACAACAAACGTGTTTTTTTTGCTAATTTTTGCTCGATATCGCTTTTCTTTTGAAGAAAATAGCGTATCGTATAAATAATTTTATGTAGCATTTCCCGGGTCACGACCCCTGAAAAACAGCACAGGAAGTCCCCATCGCCCCTCATTGCTAATCTTGTTCCTGGATAAATAACAGGTTTGAATTATTTGAAAAGCAGACGTATTTTTTGCCAGTAGGAGGCATAAATATTCTGCATTATCTTCTCGGGGACAGTGTCATCAGTGGCCAACTTTGTCTCTTCATTCCGATGTGGAATTTAGAGCGTATGCGGCTGTGTTAGGGTCGAGTGTGTTTAGTGAGATAAGTTCGTGTGGTTGTATGTTATTTACGCGTGTAGCGGCGGCGATCGGCGCAATATATTGTCGATTTCCGGCCGCCGCTGCTGGCGAGTAATACGCTTCCGGTCCGTTCGGAACCCCGCCCCGCCCCCGCCCGCCCCGGCCGCCGGTGATGTCACGCGCGTTACGCATTACGCATCCTGGCGGGCGAACTTTTTCGATGTATAATCGGGAAAAATTACTAATCACCTCTACGTTTCAGCAAAATTGTGTTATGCGATAGCCTAACCAGCCCAAACCAGCCTTTACTTTGGAAGCGGTCTGCACCGTTGTCACGTTGCTTGACGACGACGTCTAGGCGGTCGTGAAATAAAACTACATATTTAAGCAAGGTAAGATTAATACTTATACTTTGCGATTATTATTGTTAGCTAGGTATTTCACTTTAAGGTATATCTAGAAGTACGCCAGTTCGTTATATGACCCAATAAAAATTAAACACACAATCACATCGTCCGTCGCGCATGTATTTCCATATCAGTGGCAGTGCAATAATAAAATCTTAAGTACAGTCCAAGTTTTCAGCGTGAATAAAAATTATGAACTTCGGGTTGTTAAAGCGGTTAAAGACACAGTTTCTTTCAACCAAACCAAAACAAACAAATCACTAAAAGCAAATTCCTAAAATCAAAACACCGGACCTATTAGCCGAAGCAACATCTTTACCTTCTTCAGAAAACTTAACAATCGATTATCTTTTCTACTCCTTTATAATACGGCTCACGTGTTTCGATTTGAGCAGCCAAAATACGCTGGCTCATCTGAACATATTTGTACACAAACTCTCAGGCTCATTTTTCACAAGACACATTAGGACCGAGCGACGATGTGACCCTAAAATGCATGAGAATACGTCTTACTAAATCGGCGGTCAACGGAAGGGAACTTGACTGGCCTCTTATTGGCTACGCTTAAATGTATTGGTGTCGCAGGATTTGTTGATGTGAATGAGAACGAAAACGAGATGTAGATGACAGCAGAATTTTGAAATCTATGTTCTATTTCCCACCTCCACTGTTGTCTCTGGTTAGTAAGGCTGGTTTTAGAGGTGCCTACCGGAAATACCTAACAATGCAGCAAAAGGCCGAGGAAACAGCACGCTCCTAACATACAGTACTGATTTTTATTGTTTTTGTATTTTTGATTTTTTAATTTATTTATTCTGCTACCCACCTTATTTTCACATCACTTACTTCCCAATTAAAATATTTTGTGTAGTAATGACTATTTAATTTGTGTTACTAATTCTCAATTTTTCAATTTCCCAATTAAAATATCCCAATAATCATAATACTGACATCCCATTTAATTATTATTTTTTTATATCACTCTTTATGCAATTTCAATTTCAATGTAATTATTTGTTATATTTTATTATGTTTCCATTTTGCTCATAAATGGAATTTTATATTAATAATTAATACTAATGTATATTATAATGTGTACTCGTGCATACTGTTGTCTCGTCCGTATTTAGCCCTGGCAGAATACCAGCGTCACAGATTCGTCTGTGACATTGCTGAGTCAGGGCCATTTCATTGTCGCGGTACATTCACAATACCACATAGTGAAAATGATTATTTATTTGTAAATTGTTTTGTGTTATGTTCTTCCAGGTTTTATTCTATTTTGTATTTCTTTTATTATGTGTCTATGTGTGTACCTTTTCAGTGAATAAATGAATTTATCTATCTATCTATTTATCTATCTATCTATTTTGTAGCGACAATAATCAGAAAATTTAAATGAAAATAATTAATAATTTGAATGTGTTGTGTAACTCTTAGATAAATGGTTTGTCCGACAGTTTTGTCATTAATTTAGACGAATCAGATGGAAATTCATCTGATGGATAATTGATTTACTTTTTAGGTACGATGTTTTGAGAGTACGACTCGCACTTGGCCTTCAGTTTATGTAAGGATGACTTACTGTAAAGATTCTACTATGAATATTACATTAGTTTAATGTGTGCGTGTTTTTTGCTCTTATTTATTAGAGTTCATTCATTCGTTCATCAATCAATTAACTTTTTTGCTGTCAGTACATTGTGCGAAATCATTCACATCAACATATTTTCCGACACCTAACTACGTATCATATACAGTGTTTGCCGTATAAGCCATTTTAAGAAGTAAAAAAGAATAATTTGCGTATCGTGGTTTCCATTTGGTGAGTAAATATGTATTTGCAATCAATTCACATTAATTAAGAAATAATGTTTCATTTCACATGAAAAAATATTAATTAATTAATGTTAATTGATTGCACAAATGCCTTTTTCAAATTCTCCATTAACCCACGACAAAAACTTCGCAGAGGTTGCAGATAAAAGACAAAACACAGAAAATACAGGGAAGTAACCTCCTATCATCTCCGTCTCCTACCCAACATGATTTGCTGGAAGAAATCTCTTATTAGAGATAAACTCGCCTTTGTACACGATTTTCTATAATATATCTGTTTGTCAAAAAAGTACAATAAAGAAATTATGAAATTACGAATTACGAAGTAATTTACAAAGGCAAGCTTATCTCTAAAAATAGATCTCTTTCAGCAAACCCAGGGTGGACATAGAGAAATAAAATACAGAACAGGTAGGCCGATGTGCTCAAGTAAGTGAAAAATAAAACATAAATAAATCATAATATTACTCATCTAAACATAATCATTTACATACAGGCACATACATTGCATCTACTGAATATACTACATAAAGAAACAATAAATAAATGGCTATTTGTTGAGCAATGGTTGAGCACTTATTGTGATGAGTTTTTAGGTATGTTTTGAGTTGCTATTCTAGATAATGGCAATTACTATTGCATGCCAAACTAGACAAACTGAAAATGTTCCCTCCGAGCACTCCCAAACATTCTTCAAAATATTAATTCCATTGAAAAGCAGTCGCATTTCTTGTTTGCACGTCAACGCCGTCAACCATCCAATTTTCCATTTGTCCAGCCATGTTTCCCATTTCGTTCGTGTCACGAGGTGCCTTGGCCCGTGACTGGGTTCTACAGGGGTAAGACTAGGGTAACACTGCGTTACGATTAACCATTGCGCTAACTCACTTCATAATGCCCGCGCCCGCTTACAATGCTTTTATAAACTTGTTTATATTAGAAAATTATTTTAGTTTTTGTGTGTTTCTTTGTAACTCTTCCTTGTGCAAATACCAATGCTTTTAAAGCAATTAAAAATGTTGGAAGTGCAAAATCGCTACTTTTCATAACGGCTGATTAAAATTTTAAACATGACTAAAATTGTTGTAAAAATTACATAAATACTCGTATGCCTGACCAAAGTCCACGGGCCGTGATTTTCAATCTACCCACATCGAGGTAACGTTCAAAACCTATGAAAAAAACATTATTATGAAAAGTGAAATGGATGAACCAGCGGACCTTTGAGTGGATAAGACCGTGTATCGGGATGGAAGTTGGCATAGTGTAACAGTTTTGAATATTTTACACGATCGTATAGTAAAGAGTAAATATTTTTAACGGAAACGGTGAAAAAAGGCACATGTTACGTTATTAACCATCAGTTCAACAAGTAATAAAGTCGGTAATACCATATCCGACAGTAGTTCATGAACCAGGAGCAAGTAACAATGTCGGATATGGTGCATTCGACCTAAAATATAAAATTAAGTTCCGGTAACACTATTCACACTAGGACATACTACAATATTATCTGTTCAGTACTGTTTATACAATTTCTATATGAAAACAGTAATCAAATATGAAAGTTAAAATAAATTCCACTGGTATTATTACTATAACTATTCTGTTGGTACGTTGAAAGCAAGATATAAAAAGGTTTAGTAACTTAATCGTATTTTTTTGACTGGAACTTGTTTAAAAACCAGTGTCTAATTTTAGATGTGGATGGGATGCCTTGTTCTTCCTTTAATGGCTGATGCACTAAATCTAAGATTCATCTAGATTCTAGAACGAGGCATAGTTGAACACGGTTTTCTAAAACAGTTCGAATTAAACAACAATCAACCAATATACTTTATTGCACACAAATCAATATATTATGACAATTAAAAATGGAAATAACATGTACAAAGTAGAAAGTTGAATCGTGTGGCAAGCGTTCTCCCGCTTACAAGTTCGGAAGTGGTAGATCCGCCCTTCGCACGAGCATCTACACCCTTGCCCTGCCCAGGGAACAACGTCTTAACATACACTACCGACAATGTTAATCGGGCGCTTTGAGCACTTCCAACTTTTTTCCTGGTGAAAAATCAAGCAAAAATCTTATTTGAGAGATGAATCTTTGTGAGGTCGTGGGTATATTATTATAGACCTTTTAGTTCAATAAAATGAATATCACCAAAATTCAGATCTGACATTGTTAATTACTACAGTCGAATATGTAAAAAAAAAAGATACGCGTGTAGCACCGTACACGTGTTAGAAGTAAAACTTCTGTAGCTAGATCATTAAGTGGTACCTATACTATACACCTATACCTACATAGGGTAAGCAGTACAATGATTGGCACCTTAAGGAAAATCTCATGTTTGAGGTTCAATATCTATGTAGTTAGCTATTGAAACTATCATGATGTTGTGTTTTCTACTACTATAGTGATCTAAGAACCTAATAAAACCTGATTTATCTTTCTAAAATCTAATTTTAATTCATCAATTCACAAAATAGTGAAAAATTACCCAAAAGTACATTCATTGGCCCCTTCAGCACAATGATTAGCCCTATAATAGGTATAAAGATTGGCATGCCAATCATTATACACGTGAGGTGCCAATGAATGTACTCCATTGAGTAATAGTGATGGGAAATAAAATAAAATACCTAGAACTTTATGAATTATATTCTTGAATGTTATCCGTAGATTCCGTAGAACCTGCTACCTACCTCAGATTTCGATTCATTCGAATGTGGGTACCTTATCTATCTATACCTATAATACCCTATATACAAAATATTTTTGGTGAAAATACCCACCTCTAACCTTTCCAAACTTTTAATAAAATAAAATATAAAATGTGCACATCACTACTAGATAAAAGCATAATCGTAAAAACTCAGTACATTGATTGGCCCCACTTAGAATACAATCATCAGCAGTGCCAATGGTCAAAAAGTACAATGATTAGCAGTGCCATCATTTGTTTACAGAGGGCTGATGACAGTTTTGAGTACATACTTTTAAACAACTCATTCGTCGCAATTAATTTAGGTACTAATTGCAAATAAAAATTTTGAAATAGTTTTAACAATCATTAACCCCGGTGCCAATGAACTGCACCTTCATAGAAACTTAAGGTTACAATGATTGGCCCCAATTAAAACTGATTTTAGGCGTTGAAATACAATAACAAACTGCTTAATATCATAACTTGACTCATATAATAACAACAAAACCATTAACTCGCATCTAGACTTCCAAAATAACAAGTAAAAAGGCTTCAACACTCACCTGTTTCTTAACAAAAATCGTAACGATTTCAACAATCCGCACCACACAGAGACATGTTGGTAAAGAACATTTTTTCACAGAGTTGCCAGTAGTTTCATCTAAAAACTACCAATTTGGTGTTGTCACTTACGAAATGGTGGATTTAATAGAAATTTTTGTTTTACTTTTCTTATCTGGTAATTCTTAATAATTGTGTTTAAAGTCCAGAGTGCCAATCAATGGGGGGGTGCTGGAATTAGTACCCTTTACCCTATACTAAAAGAGATTTAAATTTCCAATTTTGAGATCCAAACTCTGCTTCAAGTTACTTTTAAGTTTCAGACGTCCGATTATTTGAAATTATTTAAACTTGTACTTACTTTTAATACGTCATGTCATTTATTTCCCACCATTCCTTATCTACAATTTGTCGCGCTCGTGGTGATATACTTAACTCATTCAATCGTGTCACTACTATTGTTCTGAGGTCACTACTATTTGCATCTCGCTCAGATTATATACCATCTGACGTCACGTCTTTTAGCCGTCTCGCTCAAATGTATGCATTGCTTTGCTTGTTTTAGAAATCCATATCGACCCGTGTGACATTGATGAAACTCTTTTCTTACAAACTGTATGGATCGCATCGCACAGCTGTCAAACATAAGTTCCGGTTCCAACAAAGAGGTTGAACGAAGTAGTTTTTGGTCACGTCACTGGTTTTGGCCATACCGGAAATCAAAAAAAGTTTTGTTTGTCCATCCCAGCCAGCGGCGGCGGCGGCGGCGGCGCCATCTTGGCCATACCGGAAATCAAGAACTCGTGGAAGAATGCTTAAAATAATTTTTATTTCTTAACGTTTCATCAGGTTTTTCTCTCACTAATTAACATTCTTTATTGTACGAATGTATTATTATCTTATCTGATTAGTTAAAAACCGTATTGAAAATAGTTGCGGTTTTAAAAGTCTTCAGCCGACCCTGACGTCACCGATTCCAATTTCCGTTACATTTCTTAGCCACTCGTGATAGCACCCGGCTAGCAGCAATTGAAAAGCAAATATATGAATAACCCACAGTTGAGAGGTTAAATAAATTTTACCCCCGTGCCCCAAGAAGTTTTACTTCAAAAAGAAAGCTTATCTCAAAAGAGATGTTTAGTTACAAGTTGACCTTATCGCGGAGTTAAACGAGAGTTGTATTCCCAGGAAGAATCAAAGTGTCGGCGGCCGATCTTAGAATAGGGCACATCATGATGTGCCGTCATGTGCCCCGCCATTTCATGATATGCCTAAGCAATACTGGGCACATCATGATGTGGCGGGTTTTAACGAAAACATGTATTTTTAAAAGCATTTTTATTCAGCACTACGTGACGTTTTTGTGTTATACATGTCAAACGAACACGAAGACTATTTGGGGGCTTCGCTGCGCTCACCCCCTTATAGTCTTCACCTAAGCTACCGCAGTGTTTGCCTTAAGAGATTTTATCGTTTCATGATATTTTAACGTTTGGGCATATCATGAAATGGCGGGGCACATGATGCCACATCATGATGTGCCCGATTCTACGATCGGCCGCCGACAAAAGTATCATCATCATCCTTTAATCTAACCTACTAACAGTAAAAGGTAATATTTTTATTTTATCCTTCGGCCCATTGAGTTGGCGCATAACACCCGCACATTTATAAATATTATACGTGGGTGAGTTGGTGTGTCAACTCAATTTTTACAAAAGTATGCCATGTCTACAACAGCGCTGGTAATTTCCGTTTCACGATTAATCATTTCTTTTGCCTGGACGCCTTCTTTTTCCATTACTTCCCGAACTTTTAATTTTCATTAGCCAAGACTCGGTAGGTAAAAGGTTAAATGGCGGAGGATTCACTCTTGATAATGGATGTTTGAAGGCCTTCAGATTGGTTAAACGATTATGGTTATAAAGCTTTAGGTTAAAAACACAATGTTAAGTGATGAATCTACAACAAATACAATTGAAATTTGATCTGTCGTGTGGAACTGACCACGTACTCAGAGGTATTATGAACCATTCCAAAATTCTTATACATTCACTCTGGGTACGGCAGGGTATCAAAAAGTTCGGTGAGCATCACAAAACTGTTTTGAGACGTTGAATTTGGGCAGCACATAGGGCAAAACAACGTCGCTGGCCAGCGGTCCTTCATTCGAGGGTCATTGGCGGAGGCGTGTGCCCTCCGCGTGCGCTGTAACTATCGACTAATTATAATTATATCGAGAGTATTCGAGAATCAGCCAATTAAAACAATACACGCAGTTGCTAGGGTTGCAAACCAAAGTAGCCGTGTTGTTATAAAAACAATAAAAGAAATCCGACTGGCGGAAAGACTGAGGTAAATACACACAGCTGCACAGCTTTGATGTTTTGCTATGATCTTAGTAAAAAAGATTTTTGTGTAAGTTTAGAAAAGAAAGAAGAAGAAAGAAAGAATCTAGATATTATGTAGAAACACCTGAAAATTATACTTAAATAAACAGCATACTCGTAATGAAGACAGAAAATAAATCAAAAGAGTCCCACACAAAGCTCCAGCAATAAAATATCACGTGTAGCTCGAACCTGACATTAAATTGTTTGAAATGAATACCGTCGAGGCTAACTTGATTATTTGTCTAACGACCGGCTATCAACAGCTACGATTCGAAATACTCTTGAGGATTAGAGTAATAAATGTTCCTAGCACAGTGCCCTATGATGATTGATAGGAGCACGTCACAAAAAGTTCATTTCCTGCTAATGATAGCATTCTAATAAAACGGTGTATATTTTTATCGTGACTGCGGCTTAATGTATGGGGCGGGCGTGATGAAACTATTGCTTGTTACTCTACTCGTACTACAAGCTTCAAATACAGGTACAAAGAGGTAATTTTTCGTTTGGGGAAAGAGCAGCATCAGTCAGCATCAGAGTTCAGCTTTCGTGACGGACACCGCACTTATTTGTCTATGAAGACATGAAACCTCAGCGTGTTTTCCATCACCTCTGAAATGTTTGTATACTATATGTGAGATAAATATCTTATCTCGTTGATACATGGTTAGCAACGGGACCAAATTCACATCACCTGCGTGACAAGCGAACGTCCAACCACTCAACCACGTAGATTAGTGAATCAGTCTCTGAATATACTTTACTTTAGCAAGTATTCAACGCACAAGGTTAAATAGGTAGCTACAAACTGTTACCTCGACTCGGCTCTTCGACGTTGATATGTTGCCGACATCACATCTGCATTGCGATGCGAGTGAGACGCGACATTCATTATGGTAATTAAACAGCGTAGTACAAGTACATAAATACTGAGTACCCCTACTGCTAAAGTAGACTGAATAACAGTACGTATGTTTTTGAGGAGCCGATAGTAATTATGCTGTGTAATTGGCACTTGGCAGTTCGTTTGTTGCACGCAAAAGGATAATTGAATGATAAACTAAAATTGGAAAACTTAGTATATCAGTAATTTCCATTGACATTGTAAAGTTTTCGAAAATTACGATTGAATAAATGAGATATCTTCCTTCTTATCATATAAGTAATATTTTATAAAATTGGAAACCACAAATAGTTCTATTATACTATCGCTTCAAACAAAGGAATTTCACAAAACCTATCGTACTGTATATTCCCAATGTAATTGCGTATTGTGATTTTCTACTATCAGAATAATTAGAATCAGTGGTGTGGCTGTGGATGAACAAGAACATGCCAGTGATGCGGTACAAATCAGATTTTTAAATAGATAATTAATTAAAAATTAAGTACGACGATAATAAACGCACTCCTAGACCGAAATCTAAACTTGACGTATCGCTTACTGTAATGGTCGGTATATACTAGAGATGGACCTACTTTGACTTTGGCCGACAGTCAACTACCGACTAGCTGGCGTCAGAAATAGCGTCAGCCGACTAGTCGGCCAAGCCGATCGTTGCTTTTAGTAGGTTTTTGGTGACATCGGTAATGTTTGTGATGCTAAGTTTACAGCTGCGTCGCTCACACTTCATTTGATAATACGGTTTTTATGCAAAGATCTATAAAAATATGAATGAAATAAATGAGCCGTCGGTGCTTTTGGCCGACTAATCGCCAACTAGTCGCCGACTATGAAAGTAGCCGTTTATTCGACTAGTCGGCACATCTCTAGTTCATACTCTTCACGCCGACATACATACATACACATACCTGATGAAGAACGACGTCTCACGGCAGGCTTTGTCTGGGTGATTAAGTGGCCACACGTCGGCAGGGGTAAGCCCTTCGGCTAATGAGCTGGTGTGGTATTAATCATTGGATGACGAATCCGTTGGAGCCGTGATGCGGACTTGCGTAGGCAGCTTGAGGTACCTATTGACGGGTTTCAGAATATTTATTTTTTGTTTTTCTAAGTTTCAGTTGAACAGAACTCATAGATAGGCTTTCTTGTAATGTAAACTTAATAGTACAAGTACGAAGATATTAGACATCGTTGATTTTATTATTATGCATGTTATTATTGCTAATTGGTTGAAGCTACAGACTCCGAAAATATATATAAAAGTAGGTAAGTTATTGTGTTAAATAATGTTTTGTTACGATGAATTTTATTTATTTTATCTATTATCTGGGTAAATTGCAATATTTTTTCTTCAGCAAATACTGACAAAATTGTATGGATGTATTATGTAAATATCGTTCTTCTGCATGATACATGCGCACCTAACATCGGCTTCCTTCGAATGTGTTTTACTAAGTGCCCATTGAGTTGAACTGCTGACTAAGCAAATGTGCCCAGCTGGATTCGCATTCAACCCACCATCGAAGGTCAAAATGAAATCATCATTAGTTCATATGTCGAGGAGGATAATAAATAATCTCGGAAAAAGTACCCTTTCAATGAAGAGACGTGTTCGTTTGGAAGACGCAAGGATGACTGACTGATCCGTCGCGCGAACTAATGTTGTTTTTTTTAAAGCCTTCTTTATTTTTTAAACCGCACAATAGGCAAAGACGCATGAGTTATGCCGACTTGTAGTTTTTACGATACACTTGGATTAAATTTTTTAGTGCTTAACCCTGAGACGTGATGGCATGTGACATTAAAATGACAAATTGGCTAATTATTCTTAATCCGAGTGAATGCTTTGATCAAATACCGTAGGAGTTGCTGTTAAAGATTTCGAGGCGACGACAAACGTACGTTCGTGAAGTATACCAATATAGGTACTTACTTTGATTCACTTATCTACACGTTGATGACTTTGACTCGTTATTAGTTAAATACTTATTCGAAAATATTACTAACATTAACAAGATTCATTGAATAATGCGTAAGCACTACTTATTTGAAAAAAAAAATAACTAGCTAAACAGGCAACTTAGAGCATACGCCAACATTTTTTGCAGGGTTTTGTGTACGTCATTATCATGATAATAAGGAGCATCTCCGTTTAGACTGGCTGCAAGTCTGGGATATGCTTATATTTCGTTGCAGAGGGTTTGTCCTGAAAGTTGAGAGTTGATAGTCTGCTTATAATATTTTGATAATTTGCAGTGAAATGAGAAATTTAAATAAACGACTAAATGCGAAAGGATTTTGAATATTTTTGAATAAGACTTGACGTTTGTCTGTGCCCCTGCCAATGGTACAAGTTGAAAAACTTTATTGCTTATTCAGACTTATCTGCTTTCATTGTCTTTTAAGACAGTGACGTCACAAACATTTAAAGCCAAGGATATTCCTTGGTTGAGATGCGAAAAAGAACCTTTACTAACTGTACTAGCTATAGAGAGAGTCAGGCTTAATATGAGCCACAGGCTCGACCACTACGTTTCTTGATCTTGAAGTGCACTAAAAGATAAATATAAATATCAAAGTTGTGCGATCCCAATGGCCGTATTTGCACAATGGGCAGGTAGGTACAAAGCTCAAAACAGAGACGGGTGCTTCGCCCCGGAGTAGACGGAAAAACTTGGATATACGTAGGTATGCGGAGTAAGTCAGCGTCACTTGTATGCCACGTAAATCCATGTGAAACACATTACACCAAGCAAGGGACATTGGCTGGTATTTAGACGCTGTGGCTAGTAAGAAGTTTTGAACGCCTTTGGCACGCCAGGTTCACTTCAAACAAATCAGAGCGAGAACAGCCGCACACTCACAGCTACATTGCATTCCGTATAAGCACGCGCCGCCACACGCACACATTGTCGAATCTCGCGTCCTTCGCGTGCTACGAGAAAGGGCTATGCAAGTGTAACGTACTACCTCTTTGACCATATTGGCTACTGGCGTATTAGCCAGATAAAAAGTAAACTGTAGAAATTCGTAAATTAGAGTCTAGAATCTCGTCTGGCAGCTGATTGTTTTTTTTGACGCAGTCCTGGTTTGAGCTCTGAAACGTGAGGACGTACCTATCTTCTGCACAATTTTTGAAGTAAAACTTCTTGGGGCACGGGGGTAAAATTTATTTAACCTCTCAACTGTGGGTTATTCATATATTTGCTTTTCAATTGTTACTAGCCGGGTGCTATCACGAGTGGCTAAGAAATGTAACGGAAATTGGAATCGGTGACGTCAGGGTCGGCTGAAGACTTTTAAAACCGCAACTATTTTCAATACAGTTTTTAACTAATCAGATAAGATAATAATACATTCGTACAATAAAGAATGTTAATTAGTGAGAGAAAAACCTGATGAAACGTTAACAAATAAAAATTATTTTAAGCATTCTTCCACGAGTTCTTGATTTCCGGTATGGCCAAGATGGCGCCGCCGCCGCCGCCGCCGCCGCCGCCGCCGCCGCCGCTGGCTGGGACAAACAAAAAACCTCTTTGTTGGAACCGGAACTTATGTTTGACAGCTGTGCGATGCGATCCATACAGTTTGTAAGAAAAGAGTTTCATCAATGTCACACGGGTCGATATGGATTTCTAAAACAAGCAAAGCAATGCATACATTTGAGCGAGACGGCTTAAAGACGTGACGTCAGATGGTATATAATCTGAGCGAGATGCAAATAGTAGTGACACTATTGAATGAGTTAAGTATATCACCACGAGCGCGACAAATTGTAGATAAGGAATGGTGGGAAATAAATGACATGACGTATTAAAAGTAAGTACAAGTATAAAATAATTTCAAATAATCGGACGTCTGAAACTTAAAAGTAACTTGAAGCAGAGATTGGATCTCAAAATTGGAAATTTAAATCTCTTTTAGTATAGGTAGGTATAGGTGTATAGTATAGGTACCACTTAATGATCTAGCTACAGAAGTTTTACTTCTAACACGTGTACGGTGCTACACGCGTATATTTTTATTTATATAATTTTGAATGCTAGAAAATACATCGCGAGTCTGTTGCCTAGAATACTTGCAAGGCTATGATTAATTGAACATCATCATCCATCAACTTGCCGAAATTACGAGCGTGCAAATATTTAAGTCACGCCTATAGTTGCGGCGATGGGCTAGTCCCTTTATTACTGTATTGGAGCTGAAGTTGAGTTGCTGTAAAGTGCAGATGTTGCTATAATCTCTATTATCCCCAACCTTTGGGTAAGCATTTGTTCGTAGTTAGTCTTTCTTATTTTCGTGTATTTTATATTCTCTGTGTATTTCCCTTTTTAACCGACTTCCCAAAGGAGGAGGTTTACAATTCGTCCGGATATATATTTTTTTTTTTCTTTTTTTTTTTTTTTATTTTTTTTTTCTTTTTTTTATGTATGTGCCTCGATAGCGCCTAGACGGATGGACCGATTTGGAAAATTATTTTTTTGTTTGAAAGGGTCTACCTTCCCATTGGTCCCATTGACACCAGGTCAGGATCTGATGATGGGATCCTGGAGAAATCGAGGGAACTCTTCAAATATTATAGGCAGACATATAGTGATTTTTGTGTTTTTCATAATAACTCGTGCAAATGCACATGGTAAGCATAATATTGTGATGCGGAACTGCTGATGAAGACCACATATGGCCACCAGATCTGCTCAATACTAGGTACAAATACAATGCGTGGCTGACGGGCAGGCAACGCATAGCCTAAACCGGTGGACCTAGAGCCATGAAACTTTGTACAGGGGTTCCTTAGTAGCGTGGTGTAGCACTGATATGAGATTTGACAAAATTAATTCCCCAAGGGGGGGGGGATAAGGGGTTACAGTTTGTATTAAACTCAATCTAATCAAATAGGGTTTGTGGAAGTCGGTTTTTTCTAAAGTTTACTTTTTGTTTCAATTATCTATAGAGTGTTTATTGGACTGCGGCACTCTTAGATCCTAATTACCCTAGGGCCCTCGTCGGAAGTCTCCGTGTGAGGAGCCGTCGCCTGATAGCTGGGCGCTGTAGCGCTCTTGTTTTCCTATCATTCACACTGATCTCTTTCCAGGGTTCCACGCCGAGGTGTAGTATCCTCCTGGCGCTAACCATATCTCTTGTTGACGTCTGGAGAAGGGGACCAGCTGGATTTGTCAGAGTCTACCAAGGAGCTGAAGACTATCTACGAATTCCTGGCGAGTCGCTACCCAGTGTTTCAACGATATCACCAATATTCGACTCACGACCCTGATTAATAAACGTATCTTGAGCCTGCCAACAATCTCTTTTGGTCAGGATAGTCTCACTGTTTCACAAGCAATGCATGCGACGAGTCAACGTCATTCGTCCGACCGGGGCGGCACGTGTTAATTTGTTGCGACAACCCTAGCCGTTTGAGCAAGAGTAGGTAGTTATCATGCGAACAGGGGCCTAGTGAACTTACTATTTCTTATTTATACTATGCCTTTGGGGCAGATTTTTTGCCATGTCCTTTCGTTTCAGTGTGTTAATCAAAGTTACCCCGCGATAGTACCTACACAGGTTATCCCAAAAACCAACGTCAAGCGGGCACCAGCCAGCCTTGTTTGTCGTCACTGTGGCCCATAAATGTGGTAAAGGGTGACGATGACGATTTTTTTTAAAGCCTATATTTTTTTAACAAAGTATCACACAATTTTTATTTTATTCCTACCAGACCCTGTATATGGGCTGGGCTTTTCCCTGGTGCCAGCTTGACGTTGAGTTTTGGGAAACCCTGTGTATGATAACAATTTGGTAATTAGTTCAGAGCCAAGAATAGGAGATTTAACAAAACTAAGTTTTATCACACATGGTGAATATCGCCCCTAAGAATGATTGTATATAGTTTCCGCAGATACGATAGGAATCACTCATCTCTGTCAAAGTGACATTACCATTCCAGTACAAAGCTCAAAGCAAAGCTATTTATATTCGTACCGCTCCACATTCTGAACTGTAATTTTGTCACAGAGGTAGAGCAGTTTGCTATGTAGGTTTCCTTTGACTGCGGCCATTCACCGAACTGCACAAAGCATTGGAGCTCCTTCTACCTACTTGTAGATGATCAGTGTCTTGTACCGAGAATGTGTGCGTTCAAGACCACGAATATCCTAAGCCGCATCCGCGCGGTCACCACACAAATTGGCTATGCTAGATATATGGGAGTATCGGAAGCCTTTGTGAAGCTGTACGCACTTGCATTGGATAATTAGCATGAACCGATTAATTAATAGGTAATGCATGGTGGCAGAATCCAGCTACCTGCTGTAGACTGTACAATGGTAGGACTCTATAGATACATACATGTAATTAGGGTATTGTAGCCTGGTGGCGAGAATTGTAGAGTACTAGCTTTTACCCGCGACTTCGTCCGCGTAGAGTAATGCTTTTTTTCTAGACATAAATTCCTGTAAAAATATCCCTACAGCTTTGTTTATGGCTTTGCCCTCTATTACGTCTGATATTTGACGATAGCTCAGGCTAATACGGTTCACAAAATAAACAAAAGACACCTTCCATTCACATTAATATAATAACCTGTCTGTATAGTTTCTGAGAATGATGCTTGTGACAGACGGACAGACAGACAAAACTATAAGGATTTCGTTTTCACCATTTTGGCTAACGAACCCTAATAAATAACTTTAAATGAAAAATTTCAAACCCTTTCTCCCTCCTAATGGTTGAATTTCCGACAATACCGATATGCGTTGCTTTAATTTCCAACTATACCTAAGCTATAACTAATATATATATATATATTTTTTGTTTATAATAACTATGGTATTCCAAGTCCTCAACGTTCGATTTTAAAATCGTTTTTGTTTTCGTAATCGGCGACCTGATAAACCATACCTACGATACCCATGTTGATTTTCAGACTTTGTCACCACATTTCCCCTTTTCAGGGGTTAAATTTTGAAGAAACCTGAAACACTTGTTCATTTATTGTTTGTTAGCTGTACTTCTGTTAAGTTTCAAATAAAATTGTCTAACTATAATCTTGTTTACCTATTCAAACCTTAGATACCAGTTTCACTCCCTCAGGGTGTGAATTTTGAAAAATTCTTTCTTAGTACCTCTAGACCTCATAAGGAACCTACTTGCCTTTTACTTTAGATCCCAGCGGTTTTGGCTCAGCGTTGAAAATTAACGACTTTGTTATACACAACTTCATCCCCGTTTTCACCTCTTTGGGGTTAGAATTTTCACCAACGCTGATACACGTGTCCATTATTTTTTATTCGTCAGCCTAAATACAAAATTTTAAGATCCTTACTTAAAAACTGACGGAATTTCATACAAACTTTCACCCCCTATTTTACCCCCTTAAGAGGGAATTTCCAAAAATCCTTCGTCAATGGATGCCTACGCTATGCAAGGTATCTATGTGCAAAACTTCAAGTATCTTGGTCCAGCGGTTTGGGCTCTGCGTTGAAATGATAACATTCAAACTTTGGACTCCCACTTTACACCCTCGGAGTGTAAATTTTGAAAAAATCTTTCTTAGTGTAGGTACCTAGATCTTATAAGGAACTTTCATGTCTTTTTATTTAATCCAGAAGTTTTGGCTCTGCGTTGAGAATGAACGAATTTGTACACAACTTCATCCCTATTTTCACCCCTTTGAAGGCTGAATTTTCAAAAACACTGATACATGTGTCTTTAATTATCAAACGTCAGCCTAAATACAAAATTTGAAGATCCTAACTTCAAAACTGACGGACTTTCATACTAACTTTCACCCCCTATTTTACCCCCTTAGGGGTAGAATTTCCAAAAATCCCTCCTTAGTAGATGCCTACACTATGCAAGGTATCTATGTGCAAAATTTCAAGTTTCTAACTCCAGCGGTTTGGGCTCTGCGTTGATCGTAGTCAGTCATTTTACGATTTTATATATATACAGATGAGCCTACCGAAATACCTTACTACATACATTGTGCAGATATTCATAGTGATTAGGTGGGTTCTATATTTGTAAGCAATTATCAATGCTTCATCAGGTTTTGCAATACAAGTATTTGCGATGTTAGTAAAGTAATGCCCATGAATGAACTTTTTTAAACGCGTCATCGCGTCTTTTTGTATGTCGATTACAAAAATTATTTACGGTTTTTGACTTGATTTATGTAACTCTTTTATCTTTATCTTATCACATAAAGATTTATGACTACGATTTATGCCTTCCGTTTTTTTTACTGTAATTCGAATGATCAAGGCGAAAAGCCCTATCTACAGTGCATCAACGGAGACACCCAAACAAACGCTTTGTTACATTACACACCTGTTGGCTCAATAGGTCAATGTTACAGCATAAAGGAGTTGAGCCGAACACTTTTGCGGTTGTTCTCGTGAATGGCAGCAAGTCCCGACGCTTCTATTATGAGCGAGATACAATACGCAAGCGATGGGATAGAGCTTAGCGCCGGAATAGTGGCATGTCAAAGTGCGATTTGCATTTTCATGTCAAAATGCAATTTGCATTTGATGAAGCTCAGTTTGATGTAGCTTCTTATGGATTTTATTTCTGGATGCCGTATTGTGTTGACGAAATACGTACGTATTTATTTCATTCAATTTCATATTTATTTCGTCCAGCGGCCTCGGCTGGCTGATCGCACTTGGCGTTTTAATAATTTGAGCTTCACTCCACTTTTCTGTAATAAATACTACGTGGTATGTTTATGGCACTCTAAAGTGAGAGTCTTGTCTAAATGGGTAAAGAGGTATTGTATCATGTCATCGTAAAATTGTATAAACCGTGAGATTACAATCTAACGGAAAACAAAACGTTATATTATAATCTGTCGATAAATTGTAAACTAGATCGACAGGGTTTAAGCATTTATACTGTTTTTGGTACTTACAAGTCAACCTAACACGAAGGATAAACAGGGATTCGCTTCGCTTACCCATTCATCATTCACCTTTATCCTTCACCTATCCTAACCCACCACTTTTCCCAGACATTCATCATTTCAGCTTATCAACTAACGCGTTATATTGCAGGAAGTAACTGCATAAATTCTCTCTTTTTCTAAATTTTTTTTCCTTCTTTTTAATTTAAGCTTTCGTTACGGGGGTTACCAACTATTAGTTTAGTAGGGTTAACAACGATTACTTGGTTACGGGTTAACCCCCGTAACGTGACAAGTTTACAATTTATCGAAAGTTACTATCTAACGAATTATAATCTAACGGGTTTCACAATTTCACGGTGACATACATATGAATAAAAAAACACAGTACGATGATTCGATATTTAAAATATTTCTCATTCCCCAAAGGAAACATCGCACCTACGAAAACATTAGTTGAATCTGCAAAATTTTAAACACAAACACACTTCTTTCTGTAGATATTTGTCCAAATGTTCTATAACCAAACATTTACTAAGAAAACACGCTACCGGACAGGCTCACAATAGCTTAATACTTCCCTTGAAAACACTTAACATGGGACTGACAGGTTAGCTCAATAACTATTAATACATATACACCCTGCGGCCACCAATTGGAGCTTATTTTTTCTATGAAATAAGTTTTTTTACCACTCCTTGTTGACTCGTAGGGAGTCAGGACGGCAATACATTCCCACGCTTCTCTAACCAATCAAACAAAATATTTTCGCATGAGTTCATTCATTCATAATGTCAACTTTTCTGTTACCAACTTCAAGAAGTTACTAAAATAGGTGAAGAAAATTTACCAATGCTAGCCTCCAGAAAAACTCCCTGCCTAAGTACGTTAAATATGTTCATTTATATATATATACAGTCGGCCAATAGGTATCACTTAAGGAAAATACTACAACCAAACATAACTTACTCAAATTTAGGTACCTACTAATACTTGCGACACTAATTGACAGTTTGCTCCCCCGTTCCACTGAAAGCTGAAAGCTTATGAAAGTGTTCACGAAACGTCACAGGAAGGCCGGCTAATCGATCGCGAGAACAATGTGACGTAATAGAGAGGGGGTGAGGGGGGAGCGGGTCCCGCGGGACGGGGGACCGGGCCCCCTCCCGGAGTCCCGACCAAATATTTACCCTGGCATATGTTTGGTTTCTTTTCCTTCGCCTCATATATTTTTACTTTGATCGCGTAATGGGGCCCGGAGGCGGGCCCGATTTGTCCGAGATTAATTCCGCTCGCCCCTCAGTATTGTAACGATCTCGGAATAAAATAAACTGTTTGTAAGACGCCACTGATGAGTTCTCATGGACTTATCACTAGCCGAATTTCGTCAAGTTTGGACAACCAAACCAACATATGTATAACTAAACTACCTACTATAATCTTAGAAATGTGCATTGGTGTCATTCGTTGCGTATTTCTCATGGATTTGGTTATTTGTGTAAATTTAGGTAGGTTGGTGAATATTGAAAGCAACGTAATTCGTTGACCAGGCTTCAATATTTGAAATAGAATATTTTAGGCAAGCTGAAAATATTCTAAATATACCTTCAACATTATTGGTGTAAAACGCACAGAGTCATTCCCAACTCTCTGTTAGGAAGGAAGGGTGGAAAATATTATCCAAATATAATTTAATTTCTCCTTCCGTCAAAACCTAAGTATTGTTGCCCTGAAGCGATTGTCGCACTGTAGAGGGTATAGCGTCGTGCAGCTCAGTCCATTTGCAAGGTTAATGAATTGCATTAATATTGCATTAACGGGTAACTAGCCCCCGCTTCGGTAAACAATCATTAGAGGGGAGCTCTCTGCGCTATGAGTGCCCGCTCTACTCCGCTCGAACCAACAACTAACTTGTTTGCGAATTTAAATTGACGAGTTCCATTTGTTGTTTGTTTGTTTATTTGTTTGTCGACATTGTGTATGCACGGGTCATCAGCGGCCATGTTTAACTCATCTCGCTGTCCTTGTTACGGCTTCCATTCCGCGCTAAGCTCCTTCGTTTGGTAGCAAATTGCTGGAGGAAACCTATTGAAATCACGTCGCAGTTTGCGAATAAATACGCCGTCTCTCAAAGCGTCGGACGGGTCTCATAAGCGCGTTGTCTGTCGAACTAATACCTACCAGTCGACGCCGGAAAATTGGACATCGCCGTGCGTCCGTTCGTCGTCCAACGTGTGTGTGCCGGTGCCCAATCATACGCGACACTCACGCAGATTAGCACGCTCCCTCCATTGCTGTTAACCACTACCTCGGTATCCAGCCGCCGGCGACGCCCTACACACGAACCGCGTCCATTGAAGCGGGAAAACAAAACACCAATAATCGTCCCCATATGCAACGAGACGTGGACAACACGCCGGCCCACACCTGAAATAATTGCAAGCTGCACACATCCAGGTGTATCCATACGGTCCAACGTGCCATTCCGCCCCTCTGCCCGTCCTGAAATCATATTAGTCTCGGCCACCCATCTCCACGGTCTTTCAGATAAGTTTTGCAATAACTAGTGCACAAATGGACAGTACGGAGCGGAACGTTCTAAAATGTTTGTTGCGAAGTAAGTAAATGTTTGCGGCAATGCTGAGACCGCTTTTCGTGAATACGAATTAGCTCCGACTTGACTTTTATACTAAATTGGGTTTATTAATCGGGCCTGCCCGAACTCGTCGAGTCTACGACCGAGTTTTAAAGAGATAAAAGACTCAGCAGACGTGACGCGGCTGTCTCGACGGAATGAGTCTGCTCATTGGAATTACTTTACATTCTTCGTCCAGTAATAGTGCTTCTACGGTTTTTTGCCGGTCGGACGATCAAAACAGTTCTTCAATCACAGCCGTTCAAACGCAGAATGTTCCTAGCCACAGCATAAGGCTTTAATTTTTGTGGCTAAAACGCTTCAGTATTCACCTCATATTCCCAATATACGTAGATGCCATACGATGTATAAGCACACGTAGCTAATGGTCGGCCGTGTTGTCTTTCACGATTGTCTCCAGCCTAAGCCAGACGTGCACGCTATGAATTTTAAGATTTACGCTGCTCTACATAACGATACTTTTCCATTGATTGGGTTTGTGTTTAAGTATCCTTTTGAATTGAGAGGTGGGACGTAGTTTGCATAGTTATGTGCAGGTTTATCTAAGCTAGATACGTACATAGTATGTCGGAGGGAGTACCCGACTGGTGGAGGCAGGCAGGTCGGGCCGCGCGCAGTTTACTGAGTTTAAATAAATGTCTGTAACAGAAAAGCGATATAAACGATACAGTTACGTATTTAGTGAAATATACCTTTAGTATGCTTGGTATGGGTCTGTTTGTAAGATACGTAACTTTGGTTTATCTTACGAGTACTTATCAGTTAATCTTGACCATGTTTTCCCAGAAAAGAAAGTTCACATTAAGACTACATTAACCTTCAGTTCAGACCATATTAAAGTTACTCTAAGGAAGTAGATCTACTGTAGTAAGTACTACGTTTTGAGTTGTGGTTCTCTATGACAATTTTTTTAAGTGGAGAGGATAATGTACGCGCTTACCTCTACATCCATGCTAGCGATCCTGAAACTATTTGAAGCCACAGTAAGACCACATTGGCCATGTTACTTAACCCCAGCGCTGAATTTCCCGGTGTATTTACTCCATTACCTTACGAGGCCGGGCGAGGCACGTATCAAGTATTTATAGTGTTTGAGGCTCTTCATAAATATGCAGCGGTAGGCGCCCGCCTTGCCGACACCAGCTATTCAGGGTAGAATGAGGCGGTTGGCGCAAGATGCAATGGGTAAGCGGAAATGAGGTTGAAGGAAAATACTTTGGTTGCACCTTTGTGCATATGCTTAGTCAGCCGACATCTTTTGTTAGAAGCACAATTTTGTACTGCCTTGCAAAATCTATTTTGCGTACCCTGCATCGCCTGCGTCTCAGCATAGTTAGGCCCAGATTAAACGTGATGGTAGAAATAAATTATACTTTTTTTGAATGTGTATTTTGGAAGTGTATAACGGAAAAGGTCAATGAAATACGCGACTTTTGATATATATGTATTTTTAACCTACTCCAAAAAAGGGGTTTGTCAATTCGGTTGTTTTTTTTTTCAATTTTGTGTGTTGCCTCGTTATATAATATGACCTTCGAATCGGAGGATTAAGTGCTGTTGATGAGCTATGATGTCGTTTTTTTATGTTTTCAACTTGGTGAATTATAAAACACTAGTTTCATACAGTATTCTTTATCAAAGTATGTCTCACTTTATCGCCAGCAACACAAATCTAATTGGCCATCTGGCAAATCTAATTGGCAATCTGTAGGTAGATTGGACAGTAAATGAATAGGCCTAGGCTTTACGCGATTTATTATGAACTGAACTCACAAAAACTAACTAAGATTTGTTAGGAATGCTACAAGTGTCCTTGACAAATTATTTCTCAAACTCAGGCTGGCAATGACCAATCATCACCCTGACTAGTAGCGCCAAAACGCCTATTTTTTTGTATATCATGAATAGAATAGAAAGCACCATTCTAGCTTGTGAATTTCACGAACTCTTGTCCCATATACCATACTCTTTTAGCTCTATGGTTGGTTAGCTACGTTCGTCGCTCTCCGTGCGTTAGGTATCCACTTTCAAGTATAACTCCGCGATGTGTTTGTAGCATGCTTTACAACGAGACGAAAGTTTCTCTAATACATCCGCTGCTTTACTTTCTAAACAGTGAAACGTTTTTCTCAGTACATATTTTCACTACAATTTTTTCTTAACTCAATGACTACATATTTCGTTTGAAAATGTTATGAGAAAATAAAACATTTTACAAATCCACCTTATCTACCCTACCATACTAGCATAAAAAATACTTTAGTTGTCGTTATTATCCTACGACAGAAATAAAAAACAACGAATAGCAACCACAATATCTTATTACAGCTTTACAAATCAGTTTGTGCACCCACACACCGAGTAACCACCGAATGCTCATGTCACTCTATTCTAGTGGGTGACACCTCACCTGTCGCTAACCTCAAGTTTGTGACGATAACCATCCAAAACCAAACCATTCACCCGAACAATCACAACGATTGTTAAATAAAACCATCCACCCCCAAAACCAACTACAAAAGGGTTGATAAACATATCAATAAGGTATTTTTTATTCCTCGTTCAAGTTTTCAGCCACAATGACTGTTAGTAGCACCTGTTTTTTAGTATGGAACAATATGAGGCACCACACCACTATTGTAAGCTTACAATCGAGAGCCGATTCTTTGATAATCGACATTCGATATCGCATGAGCGGTATATCTTTATCGAGTCGATAGTGACAAAGACCTCCCATGAGCTATAGTGACAATAGCAGGTTCACAGAGTCGTAGCCTATTGATGTGTCGATTTGAAAGCGAGCAGAGCCGTAGCCTGCAAAGGTCACAATAACTTGCACTAGGGACTGTGTCATTCAGATTTATTGACTCTACTGCTACAAATAGAGAGAAGCGAGAGCCGTGTCATATTTGTCCGACGACAAACCTATGCGATGCGACGGCTTTGCCATTGATATTCTTCCTCCAAGTTTTGGTCACTTGTATAGAGTTATAGATAGGAAACTACTTTCAAAACAACATTAAAGGTACCCATGTCTGACTAACATGGTGGTACTCATGATTCTTGAAATAATAATTTGGTGATTCTAATTACAATGATTCTATATTATTTAATTCTATTAAAAAAACCTGATGTAAAAAATAAACATTAGTTAATACAAGTGTGACATATTTTCTATGATGTACGAGATCCTGGTGACATAATTGTACGTAATACGTAACAGAAACGATAATGTGGGCAATAAGGTGCCGAAATCAGCTAAAAATAAATCCCTTCCCAAATCGCGGTAACTTTTGTAAACATTGACGAATGTCGATGTGATTTTATAAAACTTCCAACAGTCTCTAAGGTAGCTTAGTAATGGAATACAGATATGAACATAGGCACAATAGTGCCTCAGCTATCCAACCCGTATGGGAATAACCGTGACGCTATGTTTTTAATGTTTGTGCCATTTCGGTATCCTTTGCAAAACTTTTGGCAAATGAAGAAACTCAATTAAAAGTTGGAATCATTCGTTTGCATGAATGAAATGTTGCGTGGTGAGTTTTATTTAGTCATGTTTTGGGTTAAAGCCAAGAAGGGTATTTCGATTTTAGAAACCTTAGGTCGGGTGGCGTAACTTCTTTAATACTTTGAGACTCTGAAACTCCGCAATCTCTTACACAATAATGGCGGCAAAACCTCATAATTTTACTCAGATATTATAATTTTAGATTCAGTCTGTGTTTCGTCTGGTTTTAGATTTTTAAGGAAAGACGATGAATGCTATTTATTTTAATTTGTCTCCAATAAAAATATTATATTTATAAGGGTTTAATTAATTAAGTACCTACAAGAAATAATTTGTGGAAATTGTTATTTAGCTCACACAAATCCATATAATGTATCAGTCGCTATCGCAATCAAATTGTGCTTTGAAGGCGTTCATCATCGTTCAAAACGTCTATTTTAAAGAATGGTAGATGCCTCTAAATAAAGAGTATCGATCATACATTGTTGTTTCTCATAATCGCCATTAAGAGACCGGAATATTTTTAAATTGGTTGAAGAGGAACCCCGGTATACAGACCAGGAACCTGCGTAAACAGTGTATAAATCCGATTAACAGTATAAATACGTTAAACTATTTCTCAAATTCAAATCATTTTTGTATTACGTTTGTATGGGAAATTCACGCGTTCACCGGTCTCTTAATTATGTATTCCGCACAATGCCGGCTGCGCCAACCAAGGTAGATGACTGTCACGTCACGCACTTGCTGCGACTGCGTTTGCGGTAGCACGTGTCACCGCGACTGGCCGGGACAGCCGCGTGACAGAGGGCCGATTAGCCGCCCGCTGCCTGTCGCACCCCCCCTCCCACATACCACCCGCTAGTCTAGGCGGATGTCTGTGATACAGGCATTTTACGATGGTGAAGTTTTGCTAGTTTCAGTGAATCTAGTACATAGGTTGGGCAAATGTTAATCCGTTTCTACAATAACAACAAAAGAGCTTGATGCTTTTTACCACGTGGGGTGTCTTTTCCTTTAATCTCTAACACATACAGATATAACAAATCTGTATTATAGGTTGGAGAATTAGCTTCGGTACAACATTAAATAATCGGCCAAGTGCGAGTGGGACTGTCACGAGGAGGGTTCCGCCGCACCATTGTACCAAAAAAGTACAAACACTAATGTTTCTTGTATCTTCAGAGGACACCATAATTTTTTCAATATTTCGTGTAGTTCTGTATTTGTTGCTGTAGCGGGAACAGATATACACTTTCTGTGAAAATTACAACTTAATAGCTATTACGGTTCGTGCCATGGATCCCGCTGACGGACAGACACACGGACAGACGGACAGCGTAGGCTAAGTAATATGGTCCCGTTTGACCCTTCGGGTATGGAACTCTGAAAAAGCACTGCCATTAAAACATGTCTAGTAAGCACCATCCGAAGAACAACTGGTACACCATCTAGAGAGGTTTTTGTTTAAAAATAAAACTATAAAATAAAATTTGGAGGGTAATAATAACGCTATGTTCAGAATCCTGAGCATGACATGTACAATGTTATGGCGGTCGTTGGTCCCGTAGCTACGGGATTGCGCTTGCTGCTGGTGACAGTCGAGCGATAAAGTGTCGATTAGCCCCTCACTGCCGAAATTCAATTCAAAACCGACATGCGCCAGCCAACCAGTGCCCCTAAACAACAAAATTAGATTCTCGAAACTTCGCACAACTTTAATAAAACAATATTCGAGCAATTTAATCAAAGTTCCGAATAAACGACAAACTGAAAACGAAACAATTTATCGAGCAACTCTCAAACTCAACCCAGCACCCAGAGAAAATTAAATAGTTTATCTTAGCCGCGCCGCATAAACATCGCGAGTCGAGACGCCAAACACTGACACCTAAAATTTCACATGGGGAGAGGAGAGATCCGCCGTATCCTTAACTACCCACTTGGGTCGCTGCGTCTCTCTCGCGCTAAGAAAATGAAACGGACCAATGAGGGGTGGGGTGACACGCATTTCCGGGCCCCCGCTCCAATCAGCTGCTAGAACAAAGGAGACGCGATAGCTACTGACCTACAAGCAGCTATAGCGAGAGGGCTGCGCGAGGTAGGTTGCTGTCGTTCAATGCGTTCAATGACAGGAATACGATATAATTTTGCAGTGTGCATTTAAATAAAATTAAGCAGGACTATTATTATTATATTAACCCTATGGGTCACAGAAGCACTATAAAGTGCTTGACTTTGACACTGACTACCAAGACGTCAATTAATGTCTATTGCAGGGGGATGAGAACTTAATTTCCCCTAATTTTAATGTCTTTTTTTTCCTTTTCGGCCATGAGAATGACAATCTCTAGTCTGAAAGGGTGCTTTCACTTTTATCCAGCATATTGTTTGGTACAATTTATGAAGAAACTATTGAATGATGATATTGAAGAAGACATCTTACAGCTTTAATAAGCTATGACATAATGATTTTAGTTCATCTTTGCTTTTCACGAATATTATTGATACTTAGATTATAATTAATAAACAACACGTAAGATGAATTGTATCTTTGTAGATTCTGTGGGTTCTTTAAGTAGAAATACAATAATTGCAGTTCATAAACAAGTTTTCAAGAGACATACTGCATCTTGTACTTATTTCTCAACCGCATGATATTATACAACGTTAAAATAAACTATTATGAATGCTATGTAATTGCTGTTTGGAATGACGCAAAAATATTTGCAATTTCCCAAATCCAGCTATCTATTTTGGTATAATTATAAAGGGTTGTAATAAATTGACTAAAATAGCTCACGAGCACCAAAACTTCTCATTAAAGGACGGTAAATGAAAAATTCATTTAGAGTTGTAACTTTTTTGCGACGATGTAACATCCAAACTTTTGTCGAAAAAGTTTCTCAAAAAGTATTCTTGGCCTACATAATTTGGCATAACCATTTTGCAAGTCATACTAAAAATAATGTTTGAGTTTGTTTTGGGTTTCATCGAGACAGGGTTAAATGCCAATTCTGTTATGGAAATATATTTTGCAGTATAAATCTCACACTTTGTTACAAAACTATTAGTAAGGCTCGTAATAACAAACTGTTTTCAGCTTCAAGAGCTATCTCAAGCGCCTGAAAAGCAGATGTGTACATTTTCCTAGACAGTTGGTACTTTATTCGAAATAATCGTGAACCAAGCTAAAACCATATTTATATTAAAGAATATAATTTATGGATTCTGAGTATATATCATGATATATTTTTTTAAACCGCCGTTTTTTAGTTTTTGTTATTTAAAAATAATTAAAAATATTTTCGTAGGCTTTCTTCATACTCGTTTCCCTACCAGAAAAATCGCATATAATTATGGTTCAAAAATCAGTACCGGAAAAAACAATCTCCGTTGACATTGCGAAACCGTCATTGTGACCTAGCTGAGACAACTCTAGTGGTGTACCAACTCTAGTGGTGTACCAACCAATTTCGGGCTTGAGTGTCAAACTTGAATTTCCGGATGTGCATAAGAAAACTTGGCCTTGTCGAAAATTCTCGAGTCAATATCGATTAAAGTATTCTTTATTCGTGCTTCGCTCAGTCGTCTAGCCAGGCTGATCACTTGGCAAAGTTTGCACAAGGCGCGAGGGTAATGGTGGGGACATGGCTGAATAATATATGGTATGAAAGATTGATGGCCGTGCGGATTGGTGCTATAGAGAACAAGAAGCTTTGCGCAGCAGTGGGTTGATGTGGGCTGAGTATGATGATGATGATGATGAAATATCAATATTAATTTATCTATATTCAAGCCCTCACTGCCCATTCCCTACAGGTTTTGTGACATAGTTTATAATTGTTTCATGGTTTCCATTTCTCATCATCTTTATCTACCGGATTGACCCCTTTCCCAAAAGACGTAACGACAAACTAACCAAGTCATCATCATGATTAATCAGCCCCGTTAACCCACTCCTGGTAAAAACATTCTCTGTACCACGCGATTTCCTAGGTTTTGGGCCTCTCGGATCCATTGTCTGGCGCAGATATCAATTATTATCATCAGCCTGTGAAGAAACCCACTGTTAGTTGAGTATTTACGCCTCCTCATATACATGCCAATCAATCCAGTTTGGGGCGGTACTCTGACTTTTTAGCGATGTAAATAAATACCTTTTGACTTAACCGAACCATGACTGTCTTGAAACAACTCTTGGTATTGGTAAAATAAAGTATTCGATTAAAAATGATTTATCTAAACTACGTCGAACTTAAATTGCTAAAGGTTGGAGTACGGCAGAAACAACAAGAATACCTATTTCTCATCTACCGTGCGTTGAGACTTGGGATAGCAGCGACATGACACGAGACGACGCGACACTCCTAGTTCTTTGTGAATAGATTAACCGGGGCGTGAATGACTCTCGCTCCGTGCTATCTTGTGTTGTGATACTAAACTAAGTAAAACTTTTTACCACATAAATTTTTGAGTGGATTAATCTGTGACTTTATATACGAAACAAGAAACCCGGCTGAGTTGCGCTTAGGTGAACGGACAGGCAGACAGCGGAGTGTTAGCAATGGCGTCAGTATGGAACCCTAAATAAAGACCAATTACCTGTAACAAGATACCTCCACTCGAACTAACATTAACTTTAATTTCACCTAAACTTATTCTTACTTGTAAGTGAAGATTGTCCATTTTAACAAGAATTATGAACAAACATGCTATTTAGGTCAAATTAGGACCTTCAACGTTCATCCATCAAAATAAAAAATAAAAAAGTCTAAATTTAAATTAGCATTACAAAAATATACTAATGGTACTCGTAGTGCTGAGTTGGGCATGCCATGAGTAAGCTGTCTATCCTATACATATAGAACATTTTCAAATCTTCTGAAAGGAAAATAAAGCGAAAGAGGTATTATCCTGAACGACATCCTGTTACGGCTTATTTCTCCTCCCGACTCGTAGAAATCTCACGTCGTTAAAGGTACATTTTTCTTTCCACGGTCCTTGTACGTACCTGCCATATCCCTAGGACCCTTCCTCTGAAACCTTGTACCGAAAATAGAGCCTTATATTCTGGAAAACACAGCTGCAAATGTAATAATTTAACTGGCTTGCACTGTAATACTACAATTTGACTATCGCGTATTTTCCGCGTGCGCTTCATCGTCGTAACATCACATATCGCGAAGCAGCACTACCGATTCTGGTTTTTCTTTTTTGGGGATAGAGTTGAGTGTTGAGTGGGTGTTATGTAGAGCGAGAAACAAATCTGTGTGACGTACAAGGTGTCGAGTAACTCGTGTTCTTACCCTCTCGTCTTTGTAGGGACCGGAAGAGTGCGCTAGAATTACATGCTCCAGTCTGATGTGCGCTTATTTTTTACGGCGAGATATTGTGTTTCGTGTATAGTTATGCAGTTCAGCGACTGAAGTACGAAGGGTGGTTCGAAGAATAAACAAAAACCTTTTAGCTTTAAAAGAAATTAAAATTGCTTTGCATTAGTGGAGCATATGATTTTTACACTTTGAGGGGTTAGACAAACTTTAGAGTAATAGCAGTGCCTCTCTTGCTCATTCGTAGAATCTTTTCGACGCTTCACATGCTTAATTCAGAAGAAGAAGAAAAGTTTTCTAATCAGTTGCAAGTTGTATTAGATCGGTGCTGGCTGCGATTATCTCCGTTGTCCGTCCGGGTACCCGGCTACCCGGACCGGACTCGTTCACTCCGCCCACGCGCGCACGCCGCATACCGATAGCGGAATAAAATTACTTCCCCAACTATTTTACACAAGACCAGAGGTCATAATTAAAGCGGGGCGAAATCAAACGCCTTATCTGGCTAGCGGGAAATAAAAAGTGTTCCCTTCCTTGAATAGCTCCAAGGCGGGCGCGCGAGTGAGCAGAATAAATAATTATTGCCGCAATCTAAAGTTGCCGCTCCAGCATTCTTGCAATGCGGACTTCCCAGAGTTACCCTCAAAGATAATGAATAGTCTTTGAAACTGTTACATTCACAGCATTCGGACTCGGAGTTAAATTAAATAATTCGCTTTCAGTATACATAATCGACTCGGCAAACTCCAAATGTCACGTATTTAAGCGTGAAATCTATCGCTCGATGAAACACAATTCACATTCACTGAAATAAACCATTCTTTGCGATCAAAGGGGAATAATCTCGCTGTAGCAGCGGGAGCTTAATCAGAATCCGTGAATTGCTTTAAATCCCGGAAAACGTAGGAAATATCCTTTGTGTCGGCAATTTCCGACGTGCGTGGGGCTAATGCGCTATCGGCGCGTAATGACTTCCTTAATTAATTCGCAATATTGCCGCTTTATGGCGGCGCGGCGGCAGCGGCGGGCGGGTAGCGAGTGGCCTACGCCGCGCCTCGGTGTGTCACTGGCCTAAACCGATGAATAAACATGCCGATGGCTCACTATTTATTCGGATCAGGATTCATTAGGTCTGGTCCCGTACCTGTAGAGTGCCTAAACGGGAACCTTTTACTTCCGGGGTGTCTGTCTGTCCGTCCGGTCCGTCAGCGGTTTGTAACTACCACTCGGTCGATTTTTATTTCTTAGTCAGCCATCGTCAGGTCACTTTTCTACAAGTTTGTATAACAAGAGTATCCAAACCCACGTTTAAATTACAAAACTCGTGCAAAACATTCGTACGTCTAGAAAAGATCCATTTTACGAGTATAACGTCACACTCGAAACAAAATGGATGCCAATCCATGGGGCACTTTCCCACATAGTTGGTGAACATAGTTGAAATAAATTAGGCTAGCTTGTTGGAAATAGGTTTTTTTGCTATCAAAATAAAGGTTTGCTATATTTTCCGACATACTGAAGGAGTATGCTACCAAAACGGTAAGGTAACGGTAACGGTAACGGTAACGGTAATGAACTCAGATAAAGAATATTATCATCATATCATTAGACTTTTTTTTTCATATACTTTATTGCACAAAATAATACATTTTACAATGGAAAGTGGACAACACATGACAAAGGCGAGCTTATCTCTATTAAGACATTATATATATTATATGTATATCTTATTATTAGCCTAGGACAAGACCTTTCATTACTGATTTTCTCATCGTCTTTGGTTACTACGTGTTCCAAAGTAATAAACCTTTAAGTAAGTACCTATGTTTGTTTTTATTACTACTATTTCCCGAGCCCCTCAGTAAAGATATAAAAGGACTACATTTACTTATTTTAACTTTAACTTTGCCAGTTTTAATCTGCATCCCTACGCCAACGGGTAAACCTCATTTTCCTTAACCTTGGATCTACTACATAGCACGCCCTCTATGTAGTCAGGCATCCGTCGCCATGGCGCCGGAGGCTGTAAGAAGTTATTTTAGGGGGATATTACGTCGTCAGAGGCTTATCTTTACGGCAGGTGGCTCCCCCTGGCGGGAACAAATTTGGAAATATGTCGCGACTTAGGAGGATCACAGTAAGGTTCGAGAGAATCGCTGCAACTTAGCGCTTCGAGAGGTATACTTATACAAACATACACATAACATAACACAGAATAATGGAGGTATCAGCTCTGAGATGTGTCTCAACTTTTTCACAAATATAAACGGATTCATGCGTATGAATCAGCTCTCAGAGCCGATAGTGTTTTATTATAACGGGCCTATCCTTTACTTTTAGGGGACACTTTAATTCCTTTCAGGGGCCACCTAGCAGTTCATTCGCTTTGACGTAAGTTTAAGGGTCATCTAGGCTACTAGGGGACCCCCTAAATTTATGAGTCCGGCCTCCAAAACAATGGATCGCTAGACAGTTTTGAAAAATTGTCCCCTAACTGTTGGTGAAATCGGGCATGAGACTTGCAGGATCCTCAACGATCCATGGAAAGTTCATCAAAGCAATGGAGTGTAGAAATACAATTTTATGTGACCCATACAAACTCGGAATACTTTACTCGGCTCAAAATGTTATAGCTGTTACAAAAATTAAGTTGCTCTACCCCATAGAGGATTTATCTAAGACAACGACTTTGTAGAGCACCCTGTATAATAATATGAGGTAGATATCTCAAATTACGCATTTACTCTCTAACATTCTAATAATTCATGTAAGGCTCAGTAAGACGCGTGTCGGAGGCTGTATTTAACACGTTCCCAGCCAACCCGAGAGAATGCCACGAGGCATTTCTCATTAATTCACGTCAATACACATGTAAGCGATGTCAGAACGCTAATAAGCAATTAAATAGATTAAAGATGCCTATTTATGTCAATTGGCCTATGAGATCGGCTGAATGGCAAAGCAGGAATCGAAGCCTTTGATCGGCGAACCCGATTATTCGATCTCCGATTGTTGGATTGTTATCAAACATTTGAATTGTAGGCGTTTGATTTTCTGAATACCTAGAGATGTTTTGATATTGGTGTATAATAGTGAAATTGGTAAATGGGAGCTGAATTTAAACTAAACGCTAAACTAAATAGTAACCTTGACGACTCGACGACTAATGTTATAGTACAGTACTGCCGCGGTCTGTAATGGCGGCGCGGCGTTGCTGGTCGCGCTGCAGGTGGCTGAAAGCGCAACTCAAGGCCTATACTATACAGCGCGGTCAGCATTGAAACCTTTGATGGACAAGCTAGAATAAAGGCGAAGGTCGAGGCTTTTATAGCGCGGACATCAAAGGTTGCAATGCTGACCAAGCTTAAAGGCCGAGATCGTAGCTAAGTTATGCTCGAAGCCATCATAGCGTGGCCAGCAGTGCAGTCATTCTGAACCAAGGTTTGTATAATGCAACTCAAACAATGCTAGTAATATGAAAGACAATGCTAATGAAATAAAACCAGCTTAATATACCTACTTAGTAACAATTTAATAAAAATAACAAATGTACAGTTACTAAAATTCCATTCCGTTTGTGCTTCTTCAAAACAATTTTTCTGTCCATTTTCCACTGCGTGAACTTTTCGTATGCAAGTTTGTATTTTTCCTTTGACTTCGGCGGAAAAATTTCTATCACTAATTCCGTTCCATATTAATGTCCGGCGGTGTTAAACACATTGAATTATAGGATTCTTTGCTTGTAGAACTAATTTTGCACAATTTATTTGGAACACCAGACATGACGGAAAGAAAATTGCAAAAATAAATACCGCTCATTTGTTTTTTTTTATCCAAATTCTAGTCGAGTTCCGTGACATCGCCGTCAGCGCCATAATTGATTACAAATTTACAACGTCTACAACGCGATCGTTTTGTATCGCAAAAACTGACTCGGAACGGCTTCGTAGACGCTGTAATCGGTTTTGGTGTGACTCGGAACGGGGGGATTGAATAAAACCTTTTAGCACTACTACCTTTTTTTGCTACCATTTTTTAAACAAAGCTCGACAATCATTGATTTTGACAGGTAGGTAATTGCCGGTCGCTACAGCACGACTGCAAGAGGTAATTGCCGGACACCTTGTCTGGCTCCTCCAAGTAAGTCGCGGCAACGTCGATTTTGCTCAAAGAATGTTGTCAAAGTAATGAGCACATTACTCTACTTTTTACTTAGACTGCCAGAGAGTCTAAGTAACCTGAGAGATTGTCACTGAGGTACATGCGTCCGTAGTCCGTACACACTCCGTACATTAACCATTGGTATTCAAGTAATCTTAATGGATGATTATCGAGGGTGACTGCGGGGTCGTGTTGTAACAAAGTAGCCTTAGATTTGTCTATTGGTTAGGAATGCTGTAGGTATATGAGAGCTCGATAAGTCATCTTTCTTTTGGTACAAAAAAAAACATTAAAAATGTATGTCCTATTTTTGTTCAAGTTAAGTTGGTCACACTCTACAAGCGCAACTGTTTTTTCATAAATTGTTTATGGCCTTTGATTTTGACACTTCTTACTCCTCTGATTAGTTTATTTAAAAAGGTTTTAACATTTATTTATTTATTAAATTACTAACGTACAGTTGTGATTATTTTACCCTTTCCCTCGCAGAAGCACACCGCTCGAACGACCAAACCATGGCGAACTATTGTGTCGGCGAACCAGTTACATACTAGCTTAATAGCTGAAACCGCAATAATTTACCGAGTTAGATAAAGTATGTTAGAGTCACGACCCAAAAGTCATCCTGTAGAGGCCAATTGAGTACACAATAGTACCTGTAAACTGTAGAGTTAACATCATTTCACCCATATTGAACCCATTGACAAACCTAGCTTAAAATCTCTTAGATATGGTTTCACCTCGTTCTTACCTTCGATAAATATTTGATAACCAAAGATGAATAAACTGTTGCGCGACAGTTAAATAAAAATCACGCGAGAAATGCTCTCAAGAGGGAGAAGGTTATTGTATGCCCACAATGAGCGCGCCTGATTGGCGGAAGGATGTCCTCACTAAATAAAAAATATCGACGCGTCATTTTGCAGAAATTTCGTCGAATTTTCAAACGATAAAACCTGTCATTTCGCTGTTGATGCGCGCCCATAAAATATTTATGCAGACGGGAGAGAGATGAGCGATTTTTTCTTCGATTTTCACACCGAAATAAGATGTCATTTTCCGTATCATTAGCGACGGTTCGGCTCGGCGACGACGTCACTATTTATACGCAAATACGATAAAAATGACGCCCGTCCGATCGACTCGACTGTTTGACGCACCATTGATAAATTGCGCCCTTTTCAAACTCCTTATCTGGCGGTATTTTTTACACGGTTTTTACATTTTTGATAGCTGTCTGTCGTGAGTTTCTTTTAATGTCTTACGGGATGGTGTACAATTTGAGTAATGATATCGTTAACGTAACGTGATTTTCTTTATGGTGGCTATTACGGGTCCCATACACGTACATACTTAAGGGGGGGCTCTTCAAAATAAGAACTCAGAATTTCATCTTCCCCTTATTCTTAGAGGATATGAAATAAAAAAATAAAGGCCAAGCTATGCAAACCTAATTGAGGAACAAACTGTGCCATTTTTATAACGATTATATAAATAACAAGAACACAAATTCAGATTCAGTCCAAAATAGTAAAAAAAATACATTGTGACAGACAGATTTTATGGCAACTTCAGGAGACTTTTCGACTATCGAGCAAAATTAATCAAATTACGATAATTAAATTACGCTAACACTCGTGATAAACAAGCTAGTAAAAAAACGAACAGCAATAATACTTATCATTCCGAGCGATGTGTGCTAGAGGCTGCTTTTGCCTAGTACTGATTAAAATGATTACATATTGACAGTTACTCGTGCCACTCCCACTGCCATCATACCACTTTTGCCTAAATAAACGTATCGCGCAGCAATTTTTCATAGCAAAATCGCTCGGTGTAGTGAAAGCCATGCTCGGTCTCCGCTGAGCTCTCTCTTTGTGAGGCTCGCTCGCCGCTCACTAGTTTATCTCGCACAATCTAGCTGCCACTAACGCGAGGTACCGAAAAAGACTGGCTAGCGGTACCTAAACGATGTCGTACGGTAATGGCATGGGGAAAAGCGTTGGCTGGGCTCTATGATGGCGTATCGTCATTATTTGTGTTATTTATAAACTGTATGTAAAGTAAATCATCATGTGTCAACAACAGGTTGAATACGAACTATACAATTAATTTTCTTTTATTCTATACACGTGTTGTGCGCCAGTATCAAGGCAAGTTTTGCTTTAATATCTTTTTAAAATACCTGCTGAAATTGCAGTCCATAATTTCCTCAAATCCTTGGAAAATAAGTACTTTCCTAAATGAGCCATCGTAATTATTGAGGAAAATAGAAAGGTCCCGTGGACTTGGAAGCCGGGTCTGGCTTATTGGGGGCGCTATTTCGGGCCCCGCCACCACCACCGCCGCTGCGACAATATTGCCGACGCGTCCCACGGCTAATCCCCAGATTCATTTATTTTTGACAACGCAATACGATTTTATCTCATGGCTTCTGCGATGCTGTTTGCCTTCTGTTATTACGCTCATGCCATGTTCGGGGCCTATTTATTTACTTAGCACCCTCTTCCGAGGGTCGTTCTGTTTTTAATGTGCTGCTAGTCTCGGTTGATTTGATATTTCGAGTGACAATAATTTAATTTATTTTATCGCCCCTCGCACGTATGAAATCTAGTTTAAAGGTGCCCACATTAAAGCCCGAGTGGCGCTGCTAGTGTGGGTAATAGAGGTTGTTTTATTGTGAAATTGGGTATATATTTTCGTGAAATGGTGAATTATCAAATTTCTGATATACTTCGAATATTTTATTTATTTAACTTAGTTTTGGCAAAGCTAAATATGTATAAGCCCTAATCGTATTAATTAATATAACTACAACTAATTAGGTATATTTAACCACTCTTGGTCTGTCACTCGCAGTTCGGCCCACTTGTATTATGTACCCTGTAGGAAGTATTATGCAATGCAGGGCCCCACCAGTGGAGAGTAGGAAACATTCTGTGGGCCCTCACACTTTGAGGCTCACTTGCTACTAAATACTGTGGCCTATCGGCAGTGTTTTCACTTCAATAATAAACACACCGGTACATACATTTTCAGTTTGAACTGGTCTATATTTTTAGGTTCAAACTCTCAGGTGACAGTGACACTGCACCAGAATAAAGAATACCCAAACTTAGCTACTAAAGCGTTTTATGTTTATTATAAAAACGATTTAGTTTGGTAAGGGTAAGATTTTGTAGCGTTTTAACATCCTTCTTTGCATATCTTATTAAAAACCCGACGGCCGAGATAAAAATGAAAATGAGATATGTCAAACCAAGAAAAAATAACCGTCGAGAACGGGCCTCGAGACAATGCTTATTTTGGGCGATACGAAAAAACGAAAACTTTTGTTATGGAAATTCCGTCCCGACACTTTGCATTTTCTTTATTTCCTCGCCTCGTAGTCCCTCCAAAATCTGTTCTTTTAATTATCGTGTTTTGTAATTAGTTTAGGGAAACGATCCCATTCTTCCAATTCCTTCGTTTTTCGGAAGCAACTTGTCTTTAGTTAAGTTTAGTTCGAGATTTATCTTATACAAAATATCATATTCTTTAGAATGTTTCTACAACTTTGTACATGTTGCTATTTTTGTGGGTCTTTAATCTTTATATAAGTTTGTTACGTCGTGCAGTCCTTTAAGTGCTTAAATCTATGAAACCATACAAATGAATCGTCTTTCAATGAGTCCCGCTATATTTTAGAGTTATGGTCTCTAGCTACATACGAGTACTGAGGGTCAATGCTTTCTTATCAAAGGCTTCACACGTGAAGAAAAGAAGTAGGTACTTAAGATTAACTTTCTGAAACGGGTTGTCAGGGGTATATATTTGTCATTCATCAGAAATTAACAATAATAAAAAAAAGTTAAATGTATTTCGTCAGACTTGCCGAAATTAATTAAATTCCTAAACTCCAAACCACAGGGGAGGTGAATGAATACTACACCGAACGCTAACCGAAACTAAAGATTCACTTGAACATGTCCCTCGATTGTTTTTTATCCGGGTCCCTACCGCTAATCCGGTGCAATTCGGTGGTCCGGGGCGCTAAGTACGTCCCTAATGCGAAGTAATTTGCAACTACCCTCCAGGACATGGGGTATCGTTGGGATACGTAGAGTGTTTCTATAAGCTGGTTCTACTTAATTTAAGTTAGTATTTTTGTTTCCATTAAATCTAAGCAATTTCTTTTTTGTAAAAAGATGAGAATGAGGCGTAAATTGATCATTAGTGTAGGTAGGTAGAATCTTGAGGCTTATCTCATTTTATGAGTAAACATTAAAAACTCGAGACCGTCAAGAAAAATGTGTACTATCGACATAAAAATGTTAATGTCTCCGAACCACGCGGCAAATGAGACCATTTCGAAGTCCTCGAGGAAATTAAAAGACGCAAAGCAAGGGGCAGTTACAACAAATCTCGGGGCTCTAAAGCTCTATATATTTCCCGGGGAATGTTGTAAAAAATCATTGCCCCTACCTACCCTGGCTCTCCCCGCGAGGGGAAAAATCTAATCTCTGCATTTTTTGCGGGACCGCGATGCCACAAAGAATTTCATTTCCCACTGTTCATCTATCTCTATTTCACTGACATCTCTTGTTCTTCAAGTTTTCTCCCCCCGCCCCTCGGTGGTGCCCCCGAAGGGACTTCGCTCGTTTTTTAGACTTTTCCGATCGTAGATAAGGTTAAGCGCTCGTCTTATTAGTGGTGGCCAGAGGATATTCACTAATTTATTATTGACGCATTTGTCTTTTGTCATGAAGCTGACTTGGAAATTGGCAATAATTTACAGTCTGATTGCGTACGAATAAGTTTCCTACTGTTATATTAAATGCAAGTAGATTAGCGCCAGATTACAGTATAGAATTTGTTTATATCGAATGGACTCGTATAGGCGAAGCATCACCTATGATAAATATTATAAAGTTGCATCAAAATCGATAACGGAAACAACTTTTATGACTCAAATTAGTTCACAATAGCGGCCTGTCATGTTTGTCATTACAACAAACACCACAAAGAATACGAGCGAAAGTCAACTTATAATAATTGTATTAGTATCGTCGGAATCAAAACGAGCCTCCACGAATTCAGTATTACACAATTGTGGACAATTGACATTCAAATCTGTGGACATTGTAGCTTTGTACTTTTATTGCCTCTTATTGAGGCGTAATTGTCAATAAAATCCTACGGGATCGGCAGTTAATGTGGGTTTGGTGAAAAAAGTTATGTTTTATTAATATTTTTACGAGAGCGTTTAGGACGGCCGATAAGATCTGTCTGGGAAGTTTTTTCTTTTGATTTCCGTCACGATTTGTGCTTGAATTCATTTGGTGCGTCGATGGGGGCGATACGGGTATGGCCGTTGGCTATCGCGCTTGTATCGGCTCTTAGCGGGCTTCCACCAGGGGCGCTAGTTCTCAGCTTGTCCCCCACCGCTTCCAACTTGCTGCTACCCTGGTACTTGTGTAACCACTTTCAATGATGTCGCTGATGTTTGCGTGCTCGTTATGATTTATTTCCGTGGAAATTTATTACAGAAATATTTTCTATTATTCCTTCGTTTCGGTAAGACAAATTCGTACGGCGTTTGTGATTAATAGAGGCAGTTTTGATTGATTGCTTTCTAATAGTTTTTGGATAAAGTGAGGCAATTTCATGTCACCCCAACTTGTAGAAGCAGGAAACTATTACTTGTTTGACCGGTAGTTTTCCTAATGCATAAAGCATAAAATATGTGTAGTAAAATAGTAGTCTCGCTTCTTTTGGAAGAAATAATTTATTGAATGGAAGTTATCATTGAACCAAATGCAAAAATCTGCTTAAGAGCCTTACGTGGCTAAACTAATTTTGAATTAAAGCTGCCCAGAGTCTTGACAAGGAATAAAATATACCCTGTCAGTTTGCAAAGTGAAACCTAATAATAACGATGTCGTCGGCCGTCACTAAGACAAGATAACGCTTATTAGACACGTCACATCACGGTTCTGCTGACACTATCTACCCCTAATCTAGACCTACCCCTGTGACCCCTAAAACAAAGACCTTAAAGGTCAAATTTCAACGAAAAAGCTACCCCAACAAGCGCTGTGGTAGAAAGAAAAATGTCGAATGTCACTGCGTTATCGACTTCATCAAGTACGATGACAATGTAAAAGTGATTTTCGGTTGGGTGTATATAGCTGCGTGATTTAAGTTTGTTTATTTGATAGTTGTAGGAGTAGATATTGAATTACGGTTAATGGTGGGCGTTCTTCGGCAAAAGACAGGAACGTTCATACATAAGTAAATAGCTGTTAATATAATGATCGTTACCCCATACATATGAACACTTTATCCTATGATATGGGAGTGGTAGTGTAAGTAAACAGCCGAAATATTTAATGAAGATAATTTATCTAAACAGTACCAAAACCCCGGATAAAAAATGTGGAATGCAAATAACAAATCGCAATATTTCGTTAAACGTTCCACCAACCAACGAAACGCAGGCAGCATTCGCCTCGCAATCGCAAAGCCCGACGCATCCATTCGGCAAGCCCGCCATCCGGGCATCAAAAACTTCTATGCCTCACTATGTTTTTTTGCAATCATCAAATTGATATGTCTGTGCGCCATCTGGCCCGTGAGCGGATCGCTTTCGGAGTCTTTCGTCCGAGGAATTAATTTATATAAAACACACTCGTAGCGCGACCTGCACAGCCAGATCAAAGCGGGTATCGGCAATTCAGATGCCGCCCGATAACTCCGGATTGAATGGACTCGATGGCCACGATAAGAGTTGGGACTTTGAAATTTGAATTCGGAATTGGATTGTTTGTTTGCTTGCCTCCTTCGTTGGTCATTTTTGCGCTGTTTAGTAGCGTTTGCGTTAATGGGTGGTAAGATTGTTGTGTGTGGTTGTTGTGTTGTGTTTTTGTGTGGTACACACAATATATTGAAGATGTGAAATGTAAAGTTTGCTTTTATTTGTTATATTGACATATTCTAACAAGTTTATAAGGAGTAAAGCCACAGTAAAGCCCATTTAGTTACATTTGTAAGACAAATTCTTTCGGTAATACGGCATGCATCTACATGTTGCTGCTCCATTTGGTAATGTTTTACCTGGAAAGTGGATACAGAGTTGAATAAAAAAATGGAAAACGAGGCTGGAACCGGAAAATCTGCATCGGAAAGTTTCTGAAATAAAGTTGAAAATACCATGATGGAGTTTTATCTCCTAGTTATTTCGCTCGAGTTAGCTCGTTGGTTTGGAAAATCGTTCATTTTTACACCTTTTCTCTATATAAAAAGTCGCCTAATCTCTCAAAAACTAGTTATTAAAAATCTTACACAAACTTTACATAAAAAATCGACAAGCTAAGTATAAACTTGAGTAAACTTTGATAAATCCACATGTTTTTTATGGAATAAAAAAGCCAACCTATGTGAACTAGTCCAAGATTAGAATGTGATCTGATGCATTTTTGAGAATAGCCATTGAACATAAATTTCTGAAACACACATAAAGGATTTTAGTAGAAAAAAACAACGAAAATTCTCCATCCATCCTGAAAAATGTAACAGTATCGTTGGGCGGGCGGAGGCAGGCGGGGCGGGCGGAGCGAGGTAGGGCGGCACGGGCGAACACGTGCGCTCATCAACTAATGGTCCGTGCGCGGCATTTGAACTGAGCCTACACTTCCACCGTAAAACAACCGTCTGCCCAACTACAGGCAACCAACCGTGCGCTTTCCGAGGAAAAATTATAACGTGTAAAACACGGGCTCTCTGTAAATAGGATTTTTTGAAAGCCGAGATTATTATTCGCATTTTAACCTCGAATGCTGAGCTATTCTTCTCGAGACGCAGCAATATTTGTAACGAGTTTGCTTACTGGTGCCTAATAATTTCGGGAGAGTTGTGGAGTCGCGGTGATGGGTCTAGTAGGTAGGTTGCAGCGATTTGAACAGTCGAGTCCACTCGATGCGACATCGATATGCCGCCGCCGCCGCCGCCGCCGCCGCCGCCGCCGCCGCCGCCGCCGCGCCGTGTTCAAATCCAATGCAGCAAAATATATTAGCAACCGCGTGTGCTGCTAGACTACAGCCGCATTTGTTTTTCCTCTCGCTGTATTTTTTTTCTCGGCGAGCCTCCGCTCGCCCCTTTTGTTCTCAAGTGGACCAGCTGTCATTATACGCCATGTTACTGTTATTTTTTTCGACGTTTTTATAGAGTTTTGCGACGGCAGGGCGTTCCGTTCGGAAAAATGTGCGCTTTGCGTGAGTCCAGGAGAGTTTGCGTGTCGAGTGAGCCGACGCTGACGATTGGAAATGAAATTTTATTGTAGCATTCCCATTTGAGTGGCATTTATCGTTTCATGATGAAATATCGTATCGGCGAGTTGGGAATAAGTGCTTGTAATATGTATGAACTGAGTCTGGCAACTAGTCGACCAACTTTGCAATTAAACAAGCGAAATGTTAACATGTGTCATTGTCGCGCTGAAGTGGCTTCTGTTTGGTAATAATTTAAGCGAACCCTTTAGTTATAGCCCCTCACATTCAATATTTATCAATGTATGCAATGTGTTTAGTATGTAGTGTATAGTGCTTAATAATAGTTATATTTGCAATATTTTATTACATTACATATTACAAACAGCATAAAAGTTGGTAACCCAAAACTTGATCCACATTCAATTACACTCGAGTCTATGTATCTCTCAGCACGTTAAATAATAAATATGACAAGAAGCAGTTTCGCAAATTACTAGTTATAAGTACATGCTTAGCCTCAATACACCACAATATACCTAGCGCAGTTGGCAACCTCCCCGGTCCAGCTCAATCTCTCAATCTAAACACATTCCCATTGTGCCCGGCATATTGGCCCAGAAGCCCCCACGATCGTCTTACGATATTGCTATCGGTGCTGGCTGGACTAATCTTGTGTGAATAGTCTTTCTACGTAGCGCATGCTGTACTGTTGGACATGGGACTATGTGAAGCTTTCTCTTCGCGCGAAGAAAAATATAAGTGTAAGAAACTGTAACCCAACTACTTACGAAATACAATGTTAATTAAGTTTACCGAATTATAATAACAAATACTCAGTTATTCGGATAAAGTTAAACACACGTATATAATGTAGATTAGATTGTAAAGTCATAACCTAAACTGTATGATGACAGGTGGTACAGATTTTTTCGTTTCGCGCTATCCATGTTTTATGAGCCAACTTTATCTTATGGTCTACCATATCTAATATTCATTAAAAATACCTAGAATGTCATCACAGTATATTTTTTTAAAATTATATATATATATCTGAGCTAAGTACTCTAAAATCTATTAGTAATAATACTTTTATACAATGTACAATAACATCTCAAGTAATGCCAATGGAAGAGTCAGACAGACATGATATTCATAGCCGTTGTTATTGCCGAGGTAAGATGTTTCAAGTGCCTTCATCGGCGATCCTTAGTATTTGAATCGCAATATAGATTTTGCTAAGGCCCGCCCATCTTGTATACGGAGCCGAGTATCGCTTATTGGTTCGATATAATAGCCTAGCCTCTCCGCTGTGCTTTGCCAAGAGCCTTCTATTTTGAGAGTGTTTCTCTCAAAACGGAACCAATCAATCTGAACCCTTGCCCGAGTAATAAACGAGATTGACATACCGGTGAGAAGGTTCTAAAAACTACTCTAATCTATCCTATAAAAACGTCTTTGCAACGTCCATTTTCGGGACTACTCCATCACATTATAGGTCTCGCATTGGTGTGCTACCGAGCGAAGGCTCTCTCGGTGCGTGATCAAATTCGTGAATGTACCTCTAGGTGGACCTCCCCCCCCCCCCCTTCTCCACCCTGCCCGCCCGCCTCAGACAAGGCTCTAAGCAATAGTGTCACTCATCTTCTCGAGTAGCTGGGATGGGTTTTCCTCGTAGATTGTGCGACGGTCGAATAGCTGACAGATGGAACATTGCCACACTCTGCTAGTAAGATGGGTTTATGTATTAGACGCAACCTGAATTCTGAATGTATGTTTGTTTTATTGTTCAGTTCCTTATCATGTTAACCTAATGCTACTACATTTTGAATCATAAATGTGTTTAGATCTTGGAGAATATTTCATGGCTCTCTTAATTTAATCATACATGGTCTCTTTCAGAAACTCTGTCTCATATCACGAGGAAAACTTAACAAAGCAAAACACGACAGAAATGTTTGTAAGTGAAATATTATACCAGAGAGCGATCACGTCCGCAATCCGTGAGATCGAGAGTGATTATTACTTTACCATAGTTTAATGATACAGGACTGCACTAGTTTCTCTTTATATCGATAGTTTGCGCTGCCGTTTTGGATTCATATTTTTGGACAAATAAGATGTTTGATGAATATCTAATCTGTTGTTACATAATCCCATCCATCCTACGTTTGCTGGAAGAGATATTTTATTAGAGTTAAGCTCGCCTTTGTACATATTTTTCATTATTAAGTATCTATATTCTGTTTTTGTGCAATAAAGTCTAAATCCTAGTAGTCTAGTCCTTACAATTAAAGGTTTTTCGAAAAAATCGGTATCATTGTTTGTAAAATAAGTAAAAGTCGTATAACAATAGGCGATCTGGTAAATGATGGATGGTCATCACGATACCATCCCCCCACAATAGTCCGCCGACTCGTATTGAGATGCCACCGTGAGTCACGTGACGCACGGTTCTTCACGCGCCACTAACTACTAATGTATGCTAATTGCCCGCCTGGCAATAACACTTAGGTATGGCAAGCACGTACTAAGTAAAGTCTGCCCTCTCAAGTGCCCTGCTTGTGGCTTGGAAATCTGAGGACAATGACTGCCGAGGTTGACAGCTGCATCGATGGCCAGTTGACTGATTTTGGATTATTTTATAAAATTTTGTTACGACTGATATGTCAACAACAACTTATCAACAAAGCTTTTGCCTAATGAGGTTCCAGAAGCATATAAACTGGCACACGTTTAGCCAGTTAATTAAGTGATACTTAATATAAGTGTAATTTTTAAGATGCTGTTCTAAAGTAGTATTTTACCTGTCACAATATAAACCTGAATATTCAACAACATATTCACACGCGCATTGATGTTCAGCTGTCGATGCGATAGTCGCGTGACCGTCGCTTTAGGGCTACGATCTTCCACATCTCAGACAGTGTAGTGTCGGTTGTACAAAGGGTGTCTCTCTTATCGATCTGGGGACGTCATCGAGCGATAGCGGCCGGCAAAAAGCGTGTCAGTATGGCGCGGCTGGCCTCACAATGGCTTTGTGGCGGCCGGACGCCGCACCACCTCTTTGTTAACTGTTTACAGTTCTGCGTCGCCTCTTTTAGTGCTAACTAAAATTTACTTGTACGGGTAAGTTTGCCGGTGATGTTTGGTCTGGCTGAAAAAAAACTCTGATTTTAGTTTTGAATAGCAAGGTTTTTGCGTCATGTTCCAATTCAGATAGTTATGGAGAAAGGTCCACGCAGATGTGGTAAAAACTCGGATGAAAAGATTGTAACGATTTTTGACGTTGTTAAATCTAACACGTAACAAGAATTATGTGCTCGATCCTAATCGTCGAGTCAAGTGAGTAAGAAGAAGTAGGTAGATCAAGCCTGAAAGTGAAGGAAAGAGCACAAGCATTACATTTTTAATAGGCATCAAGAAACCGAGTGGGATCGAAGCCCAACTCACTCGACCGAGCGAGAACTTTGCCGACAAGACGCAACGGCCTTCTCTATGCTGGACTGCGAATATTGTGCTGAGCTGAGAAATATTATAATATTTTACAATTATCAGATATCCAGATATATTATTATTATTATGAGCCTATTATGTCCCACTGCTCGGCAAAGACCTCTCTCCCCCTCTTCCACTCCATCCGATCCTGAGCGGTCTCCCTCCAGTCTTTATCCCAGAGACCTTACTCATGACTCCATCTTTTCCTGGGTTGGCCACGCGACGCTTTCTCTTTGCATTTTCTGGGAGCCAGTCTGTGGCTCTCCTAGCCCAGCGATCCGGCAGCGTTCGAGCAACGTGACCGGCCCAGTCCCACTTTAATTGCGCAGCCTTCTGAGTGTGTTCCGGATTCGATCTAAAAGCCGAACACCGAGAATGCTGCGCTCCACATTTCTCTGACAAACCCCGAGCCGGTACCTTTGCGCGTCAGTCAAAGACCAGGTCTGGGCTCCGTAGGTAAGGATGGGGAGAATGCACATGTGCATAAGCTTGCGGGGACAACGGGAGATCCAGATAACTAGCTTCATTTGATATTTCACAGATCACAGATACAAATTTGGTCAAATTCCTGAGTTAAACCACAGATACTATAATATGGTTAAACAGACAAATGAAAACGTTGTCTAACTAAGGATTAAACAATTGAAAGCTTTTAATTTCAAAATCCATAATGATATTGTGTGCGCTGATGCAAATAAATAGATAAAATACAAATACAAATACAAATATTGCAAAGTACGAGTATAAGACATAGAAATTTTTATGGTTAGCTTTAGATTTTTTTTTAACACGCTAATATAACAGTTTCATTTATATGTGTGTAACGGAATCTTCGAACCCTCTTTTGACCCACTTCCCGTTTTCCGATTGTGTTGAAATTTTGCATACGTATGTAAATTGTATGAAAATTCAATATTTTTCTGACATGGAGCTGAACTGATGATGAAGACGGAAGGTGGCCATGGGAAGTCTATGCATAAAGCATTGCAACCCCCTCGAGTTTGGGCTTGTTTGATTTGTTTTGACAAGTACTTTAACCCCAGGTGAGGTCCAGCGTCTGCTGAGGGATCCGGAAGGTGGCCAAATAAAGTCTGTTACTAAACGACGCAACCTATAGAGTTTTGGCTCATTTGATTCGTCTCGCCAAGTACTTTGGTGCCGGTTGAGTTTTAACTTTTTTGTTTGATTAACTAGAAAAGCGTGTTTTTAGTTTTTTTATCTTTAATATTTTTTTAACTAAAAATGCTCGCATTTGCCATGTTTTCTCCTCTCTACTTTCCATTGTAAAATGTATTCTTTTGTGCAATAAAGTACAACACAAAAACTGCGTGGATGCTCAAAAAAACTGGCAGTATGTATAGATTGAAATGTGAAGAACCACCGCACACCGGTGCAATATAGAACAAACCGTTTCGGCGACGAAACGCCAAGATGTTTTCACACAAAATAAAAGTGCGAGTAATATTTTTTGCAAAACTTGGTGTAATGGATTGTTGGAGAACTTCGATAACTTTCGGAAGTTGTTCTTAGATTCTTGTTCAGTTGTGGAATTTTTGGGCAATTTCACTTCCTGAACTTAAATTATACCCTTACTCCACTCCTCTTGCACTTGACACCATCAACCGGTATTACGAGTATTATTTGTCATTGTACCATAATTTGGAAGATCATAATAATATGCTCTCAAGAATCCCCAAAACATTTGTCTAAGATTCTCTTCATAAAAAGTTAAAAGCTGCTTTATTATCCGACGAAACGTCTTCCGCTAAGAAATTCAACAAATCAAAGAGCTATATTTCACATCCACCCCGTGGATCTCTGCTCGTGGCGTATTGATGACGCGTAAAACAAATACTATAACACTCCATCCATCAGGGGCTAGAGGGGAGTGGGCGCAGCGCGGGGGCGGGGGTGAAAAGTTAATAAAATTCATGTATCGGAAACTTACAGGCGTGAAATATTGTTTGCGGAGGGCGCAACCCTTGACGGTTGAGATAAAATTATCGAAAGCTTAATTAGATTTTGGTATATAAAATCTAAAGTTTACAAGTCAAAGAGGTTTCAATTCAATATAACAAACACTTTGAAGTAGGTAGCCCAGAAATACCTAAAGTATAATATTGATAAATCTAACAGACAGTGCAATTAATTCGATAACTTGAAAAAATACAAACGTTTTTCATGTCTCCAAGAAAAAAAAACATTTTATTGTCAGGCGTCGAAACTTACGACAAAATGTATTCAATCTGCTACGACTCCGCTACGCTGCTACGCCGTAGCAGATAATCCCACAATTTCCTTTCCCCATATTTAGTCTGACATTCGTGCCAAATGAAAGAGCAATATTTAAGACCATGCATAAATACGTCTAGAGATAAAGCCCAGTTCCAAAGTATCGTGTGGTGGGCAAAGATTAGTTCTTCGGCGAGACACCGCGGCACCGGTCGCATCAGCATGAAAATAAAAAGAAGGGAGGGCAATAAATAGCGGGCACAAAAGAAAGATATACGGTTATAGCGGTAGTGTGGACTGGACTTTACGCGGTCGTACACTGCGGCACTATCGGGACATGTTTGTACATACTTTAGACTGTTAGTATATTAGGAAGGTGAAAATATTAGAAACAAAGGGAAAATAACTTTCTTCATCAAAATACTTTTTAATTAAATGTAACAAGAGGCGGTTGTACCTTTAGGGTGAACTACATTTTGTAGTGTCTTACAGAAAAAGTTACCTCTTCCACTTTATATATAAAAGTCACTGGCTTTTTACGTTTTCTTTTCTAGAGGGTTATTCCATGTAAAAGTGCCCCTTCCATCATCAACCCGTTGTCAAATTGTCAAATAGACCTTCCTACCTGCACTATCGGTCATCGTTACCCATTGTACCCTACTTTTCCTCGCGTAAGAGGTTTGTTCCCATCTAACCCTATAAGTACTAAGCATGTTTAATATTTCAGTTCAAACTGATTTGCTTTGCAACCACCCAACACTTTTTTGAGTGACTTGAGACTACGATATAGTTTTTTCCGATTTACAAAACTATACACGTGTCTCATCTTTACACATAGGTACTTAATTACTTAAAACTAGAACTTTTCGTAGACGAAAAAGGAATTTTCATATACATATTTTATTTACAAAGTGAATGGTGGTTGATAGGAATAACCCAATTTGTTTATGTCAGGTCGATAGAGAAGCATGCCTTGTTGACTCACATTTTTATGATGCCAATAAATGCCGGTCAATTGCAAGTTATTCTCTTGAGAGTACCGTTGCGGCACAGTTTTTTGTTTTCCACATACTACATATAACAGTTTACTAGGCCCAGTACATACCATTTAGTCTATCGGTTTAAAACATAATAGAGGCTAAATACACGACCAAGTGATGGGCACATGGTCAGTTAAAAGGTCGTAATAATGCTACGCTTATGGAACGTGCGGTACCCTAAATAGTAAAATTGAGTCCACCCTTTCGCAAGACGATGAAGAATCGTTCGCTTTCGTCACGGCGGCGGGCGCGGTGACTGGAAATTAGAAAGTAGTTTGAACTATAAAGTAGAAAATGTGATCGTGGAACGAAAAGATAATCCATGGGAGTATGTGTTAGTTTTTATAATAAAATACCTAATGAAGCAACGAACCTACCAGAAAGGAGGTTCAAAAACTATGTCAAAAACGGTTTATTGAAGAAGTCTTATTACAGCGTAAAAGAATATTTAGTTGACAAAACTGGATGGTCTTTACCATCTTAGCGCACAGAAATCCAAAGAGGGACGATGGACTGAGTCAGTACGTCTCTCTTCGGTGTATTTCTTTATGTAGAAATACATAACATTGTATTTTTAAGGCTCTGATATTTTAAAAGAGGTACGGGGGAGTTTCTTGCCGTTCTTTGCTCCATCCCTAAGCCCACAACTTCCGAACGGGCGGTAATATACAAAAATATTAATATTATATTGACGTTGACTAAGTAATCTGTATGATTTTATGGCCAATAAAAAAATTGAATTAGAACTTGAACTTGTTAGTTTCTCATATACATATGTAGGTAACAACCATGATACCCGTTCAGTGCCAACTTCTCAAAAAGATCTAAACAACACATCAAGTCGCCGATGAAATTTCGTTGATTCTATCCTAAAGAACAAACACCACTCACACTCAGCTCAAAATTTCAGTACCTACCGTGCAGCCTCAGAAAACTCTGCTACTTACAATTGAACTGTAAATTCACCTCACACGCGTCTCGTTTCACAGAATCCACGCACGCATGTTTCCTTTCGACACTACAAAAACATTACGCCTCTATTCTTAAAAAGCTATTCGTAATGGTTACGTACGATAGGGATGAACCGCCAGTCTTAGTTGACCTACCTCCCCTCCCTATTCAAACCTAAGACTGAGGATAATCTCGGACGTACCGTAGTTGTTCAGAGGTCTAGTGACTTGTTTCTGAAATAACCCCTTTATGTTGGGAACTTGGGAACAGTATTGGGTGGTTGCAAAATAAGTAATGGATAAGCTGTGTACAGTGAGTGGTGGGTTCCGGTGCAGGCCGGAAGATGGCCTTTCGCGGGAGAAGCTGACGAATTATTATATCTGTTTAAGTTAAATTTATTATTTGACGAATTATTATATCTGTCAATTTATTTCTAGGTTATTGTACGAATAACAATTTGGTTAAGCAGAAGAAGTTTCTTTATATAAATGCAGGAAAATGTTGCTCTTATGAAGCCTTCGTGTATTGTATTCAAAGCATGCTTTTCTTCATATATTTTTATATTTTTTGAGAAAGGATTATCTTCTACCCTATATTGACGAGCCACAATGGAAAGTTCGAAACGATTTAAAAAAATCTGTTCGAATAAAAAATACTATTCTCGAATCCCCACTATCGACAATTCGTTCCGTGTCGATTACCGACATTTTTACAAGTGTCGCAAAAACCGTCCAGCCATCGAGCTAATCGTCGGAAATTGACGTCATTATCGACGCAGTCGCCACTCCAACTAAAATTATTACTTATTGTTCGATGAAAGTAGCGTTTAGTGGCACCGGGATATTCGATGAAAGTAGCCGTTTAGTGCCACCAGGCTTGTTCGGTGAAAGAGCTTTATGGAATCGGGCCTGGTACTGAGTGCTGACTGTGAACGGTGGAATCCGACTTGAGAGAGGAACTTTCTTTCAGATCTTAGTAATAGTAAATTGCTTACATTATCTTCGAGATGTTCCATATAATATTTTTATATGTATGTGTGACGAATGCACCTATAAACATTTATTGCCTAAAGAAAGGTATACGCAGTTTCTTAACGTGGTATGATTCCAAATGTTGTGTAATGTTGAGATACAACTAAACAATCGCAATATGAAAGAGACTTTAATATGATTTGCCTTAAAAAATCCTAGGAATTTAATTTGAGGTTATGTTTTCCTCTCTAAAACGTCTTTAAAATATGAAAATTAAACAGCTATAAGAACACATTAAAGGCTCGTTTCTGGCCTCGTAATAATGTAATTCAGCACTTTTATCAGCAAACAAATTAGCCATTCCCACGGTTGGCCCCAGCATCACCAGGACACATAAAAAATTCTCACGGAGCACCGCGCAATCAGCGCTGGAAGAAACTTTAAAATGCTACGTGGAGAATTGACATTACCCCTCGGAGCCCTCCACTTCCGGTTATCGTAGCACAAAGGACCCCCCCCCCCGCTCCAAACCCCCTCCGTACCCCGCGGGCCAACAGGAACCGGAAACACTACCCTTCCATCGTAAGGTCCGCGCGTGGAAAATTTTAAAGGATTCTTTCTTGGATGTTAATGACAAATTGTGGGTTGTGTTTTGATTTTAGTTTCTGATTAGTTACAAGATACTTGTAAATATAGTAGTACCAAAATTGGTACTTTCTTCGTTTTAATCCAAGGTTAAAAGTGTTAAAATTCTTGTTTTTCTCTGCATTCATGGCTCAGGCATTTAGTGTAGTGTGAGGTGCTGGAATTTCCGGGAACTTTGAATATAGAAAACTGTTTAGATTTTCATTTGCCATTTTCGAGTATTTACTATGCCATCACGTATCTTGGCGCTCACATAGAAAAAGTGCACTTTGAAAAGTTTTCCGGCTCATCTCAAATATATTCGGTAAGATAATATATCAAAACGATAATATAACCAATTTTCAAACCAGGCAAACTACCAAATGCCAGTCAATAGCCATATAGTCAATAGCCATAAAGTAGGAGTGACTGCAAGATTGGTTAACTTGGTGTACATTATAAGTTTGTGTCATAACCAAAAACAATGTTTGTCTTCGTAGGAAGAGCAGACGACGAAACGGAAACGCACTAATGCGTCGAAAGTACCAAAACGGAATAGCCCCCACCCCCTTAGCCTTAGTCCGCACGCCATTAAATCATTAGCTTCGTTTTGTGTGCTAATGGCAATTCTGGCTCCTTCCAAAACATTCCAGTAATTTTATTGTTTTATTTGATAAATATCCAAACTCTCATCTTTGGATTTATTTTACCATAGCTGTATTTTCCAAAAATATTGTTCGAAATTGTTCATAGATTTGTCTTTTAACTTTTTAGGGTTTCGTATCTCAGAAGGAGAATCCCATATCACTCGGGGGTCTGTCCGTCCGTCCGTCCGTCCTTCCGTGCGTCTGTCTGTCACAGGTCACTCAGAACATATTGGACCGATGAAGTTGAAAATTGGTACACATATCTGTGACCCAAAGACAGAGGTGCAATGTGAATATATAAATATGAAATATGGGGGCAACTTTTGGGGGGCCACAAAAGAAAAATAAAAAAATATAATAAAATGCCGATTGTGAAAGCGCATGGTGTGAGAATCATATATTTTTTTTTATATTTTTAAGACTAATTTTGAAAAAAATGTGCTCACAAAACCTTCCGAACGGGCGGTAGTATACAAAAATATTAATATTATATTGACGTTGACTAAGTAATATGTATGATTTTATGGTCAATAAAAAATTTGAACTGAACTGAACTGAACTCAATAATACTTTGTTCTTAAAGGAAGGCTTCAGCCTGCATCTATGTAAATGTTATCTTTGTTAAACAATAAACATTTTTTTTAATAATATGACTGATTCGCATGTCATCAAAACATCTAGGGTACTACCGAAGTCCTAAAAATCTGAAATTTGATATACAAGCACATGTTTGCACCCGTATGCCATAAAAACTCCGAAATCTACTACTTTAAGCGCCGAACCTGGGGTGCAAAGTTTGTATGGAAAACTGAATGTTAGTCCTATTATTTTTGTAAACCCTCTCAACGCGAGTCCAACTCGCACTTTGCAGCTTTTTTTATTTCTAAGCTATCATCGTCCATTCGAACTCTCCAACTTATCTATCTCAACGCCTTGCATTGTTATAGTGAGTAGATTTGATAAATTTTTGCTATTTATTTTATTTCTCAAGCAATTTTTTACGCGTGGAAAGGGGAAAGCAACGGTTGCTCATCAGTGTGGAACTGAAGTTTAGGCGGGAAAATAAAAACGCGGTTAACTTTGTGTTTAATATTATATTGTGCCATTATTGCGTCATTTATTATAATCCCAGCGGAAGGGATGGGGGTGAATTTTCGCGTTTAATGGACGTTTTGTTGTGGGAAAATAAATAAATTTCGAGCGCTCCTTCGGGATGGGAAATTGTTTTTATTTTGTACATGACCTTTGTTTATGTGACATGGAGCGTATTAATTAATAGGACATCTGAAGGTTTCCGATTCACATGACGGACTTTAATTGCTTCCTACATATATTGTCATTGATATCAGGACAAAAAAGGCACTTTACTCTTTAATATATTAGATTTAGATTCAAATTGATACAACATTTGCCAATAAACTTCAATTTACAAATAGTCATGCCTTTTGCCATAAGAGATGGCAGAGATACAATTGTCCGCACTTTTAGTTATTCAAAACTAAATTTTGCGTGACAGGGGGCTAGTCCATCGCCGCTGTTATGGAGTAATTAGGTTAAAAAAGTGTTTAATGCACGGGGTAATTATTTTACTTGCCAAATTTTACCACAACTTTCAATAGAGTTAGCAAACCCAGCGCCACAAGCAAACCGCTATCCAAAATGGCTGCGTCTCGATCGGCAGATAACCTTCGCGCCGCGACATTGACACGCTGCGAGCCCTCCGCGCGATGGATGGCCCTCCACTCCACCGGCACTCGAGGGCCCGAGCAGTCCCCACTTGTGGCTGCACTCTGTTCTCTATAGCTGCTAGAGTAAGGCTAGTTGTGGGATTTAGTTGGTGTTTTGGCGGTGAATACTTACCTAAAGCAGCAGACTACGCCAGGTTTTGGCTGTCTTTTTATTACCTGCTTACGTTCTGCCAGACTTAGGGCCATTTGCACCAAAAATTTAATTATGATTAGCGTCCTAATTTTATTTAGCAGCCGTCAAAATGTATGAAATATGTCAAACTTAATTGTGATTAATGCGCTAATCACAATTAGTCTTTTTGGTGCAAGTGACACTTAGCTTCTGTCTCATGCCATCTCGATAAGCTCTATGTGATAGATTCATCTCAGATCAGAGACCCTATGAGGACCCTGTCTCAAGCAACCTCGATAAACTCGATTGAACAGATAATAATTGAAACAAAAAGTAAAACTTAAAAAAAAACGACTTCCACAAACCCTTTTTGATTAGAAACCAATGTCAAGTGCTTTTTGAGTTTAATACAAACTGTAACCCCCTATTCCCCCCCTTGGGCAATTAATTTCGTCAAATCTCATCTCAGCGCTACCCTATATGCCACATATGGAACCCCTGTACAAAGGTTCATGGCTCTAGCTCCACCGGTTTAGGCTATGCGTTGTCAGTCAGCCACGCATAGTAGATTGTTTTGTACCTAGTTTTGAATACTACTAACTGGTGGCCATGTGTGGTCTTCATCATCAGTTCCGCATCATAATATTATGCTTACCATGAGTAAAATGAAAAATACAAAAATCACTACAGGTCTGCCTATAATATTTGAAGAGTCGATTTCTCCAGGATCCCGACCTGGACCCCGATCATCAGATCCTGACCTGGTGTCAATGGGACCATTGGAAAGGTAAACACTTTTAAAAAAAAAAAACATCCATCTAGGCGCAATCGGTGTACATAAATATATATTGTATATATCTATCCCGACGAATTGTAAACCTCCTCCTTTTGTGAAGTCGCTTAAAAATACAGTTGAATTTTGTTGTTCTGCTTGATGCAGACTCATAAAGTTAACTTTTCATATATTGTTTTTCCTTTTGTCACCAGGCTCTTCATATTGAAAAGTTCTTCTTAAGTTGTTGTCAAAGTATTCCTTCACATAATAATATGGCTACCGCTATAAGGATTACTCGTTATGGACCAAGCAGAAGATACTCTACATTTTCCTACTGTATTTTGGCGTCTATCATTGACCGCCATCAAACTTCACTGTCATACCCTCAAACCTCCGCTCGGTAATGAACGTTGGTGGATCGAGGGGGGAGGGGGGGTGACCCGTTTGCGTTGATATAATTAATGATTTTTGTACAAAGTGCGCGCGGCACTGCCAGTCGGGCTGGTGTTAGGTCGATAAGAGTTTGGTGGTTTAAAATCTCGAACACTATTCCATTTTGTGTTAATCTTTGGTAGAGTTAAGTTAACCTAAACTAAAATAGATCATAAGTATTACCAAAACATAAAAGCAAAAATGTGTATCCCGCAGATAACATTTTAAAATAGGAATTTAATCTCCAATGAAATATAATTGTGTTATTTGAATGATTTAATTGATTAATTATTGTTATAAGTTATTAAATATAATGTTTGTGTCGCTCTGGTTAGCTGTAATGGCATAAATACTTTTCGATAATAATAAATAAATAAGTACATAAATAAATAACCCACCATATCATATCATCCATAAACAAAGTCCATCTATTTCCTAAGCAGACGGCGATGTCATTCCAATAAGACACAAACAGCCGTCTGGCCTATCGTCCTAACGGAAGTACGTCTCGAGGCTAAGCTAATTCATCGAGGGCTGCAATCTGAAGTGGCTTCGAGACAAAGGGGGATCCCCACCCCCTCCTCCCACCCTCTACGTCCACCTCCGCTACCTGCAGAGTCTTTAATTGAATAATCCAGTCATTAATCATAGAAAACCCCGTCTGGAGGTGAGGTGAACTCTACTTGAAATAATTTTGAGGCCACAGAGCGGTTAGTTTCTTGAGAACTGATTGCCGTCTCGAGTGCCGCTGAGGAGTTTTACTTTTGTTTGTTTTGTGGTGTGTTAGGTATGTTAGGTAGGTTTAGTTCTAAGACAAGTTCTGTTTTATTGGGCGTTGAAGTTTGTGTAGTATAGTAACGTAACCCATTTATATCAGTATAGAGAGTCTGACTATAAGAGACATTTAAAATTATGAACTTTTCTATTACATACATACAAATGGACAGAAATACTAAAATAAGTTGTGTAATACGTGTTGATAGCAACCATTACGTTTTAGGTTACAAAATAATTATGTTCTTCCCGCTCCAGCGGCGTCTATTGTTAGTTTGAATGGACGATGTCTTTACTCAAATTCATATTAACTCGCCCTTGCACACGTTTTCTTTTTTTTTATTGTCTTATGTAACTGTTTGTGTGCAATAAAGATATTATGAATTATGAACTCCACGCTACTCCATACGCTCAGCCCAGCACATAGCCCGAGTATATTTCTTTATACAATTACGGCCGCACATATCAGAATCAAGACCCCAACCACGTTCCCACATAGCAAGCAGTCCCACGCTCTCTACCCACTGTAGGTAACCAACAAGTACCCACACAGGAAACAGCTACGTGCCTCGGCTCCTTAACCCACACACTGGCATGTCGCATCCGCCTTAACTAAATCAGACGCACACTACCGCGCTCCCCTTTGTCTTAGCTAAGTGTCAACCAATAAAAACAAAGGATCCGAATATGGAACAAAAAGAGGCGGCCAATCGCGCGTCGCGTCACGCGTACGGATGCTCGGCTATTGGCTTGAAAAAAATCCGTTTAGCTCGGATGACGACGGCTAAGCGGCAAGATTGATGCGACGGCCGGCCAAGGTCTGTTTACTGAGTGTCTATGTACGAATGAATAACTAAGTTGCTCGAGAATTGGTATTCGGCCTGCCAACGGCGAACCCCTAGAGGTTTATTTTTTTATTTTTAAATTGGTCGGACATGTGGTAGGTTAATACTTAAATTATTATTATTATTATGAGCCTGTAATATCCCACTGCTGGGCAAAGGCCTCTCTCCCCCTCTTCCACTTAAATATATATTACTTATTACCTCGTGGGTTTTGCTAGCTTTAATGGAGAATGCCCAGTGGCCATAGTAACTTAGGCCTCGATAGCCCACTTTTGAGAGTGTGTAGATATGATTTATTGCATCCTTTTTAAACTATCCACAAACATTTTGATTCTAAAAAACTTCAGGTTTTCAAGATATTAACGATTTTTATTTCACGTGTTCATTCCGTGATCGTGATGAGAAGCGGGAGCAGGTTCCGTGTGCAAGCTGTTATCGTGAAGGAAAAGTTCTTATCTGGCTAAATAAAATAGATTATGATGCCACAGAAACAATAATTGGTATCTAAAAATTTAACACACACACACACCCTCACCCACACTCACACACACACATACCCTTTCACTTACATACATACACACACATGCAGATATTTATAAATTATTTTAACATATTTTAATATAATATAAATTTTATATTAACAGTGATCATTGTTAAACTTAAATTCAAATTCAATTTTATTCAATTTTCATGTTATCGCCGCAAATAGGGATTGTCAAATGTTTATTTCCTCCCTCACGAGACAGGCTATGCCTAGTGTGAGGGTCAGCATACCTGTGAATTGTATTTCCTTATGGCAATAAACGATTTTCATTTTCATTTTTCATTTTCATTTTCAATGTGGAGCCGGAATCCATGTGCAAGCAGTGGTCTTCAGGGTTAGAGGGGTTATCCAGGTCTATTGATAATCAGAGTCGTCGATCTATAACAGAAAATAAAACATGAAACACAATTCAAAACACTTTTTTTTCTAAATGTCAAATTGACAAATTGCTGTGTCAATTGACAAAATCCTCAAATCGATGAAAGAATCGATAAGGTGCTCATCATCGTATCGAGCCATGATTCAAGTAATACGGATGTATCGAGCAGAGCAAGTAATGACTAATGAGCGACTTTCTGGTAGTTAATTATCTGCCGCCCATTGTTTCAAAACTACAAATAGATGACATATCAAACCCTTATTTTATTGAGTATCGATCGATATCAGAACATGTTATTTTTTTCATATGACAACACTGATTTTAACGTCAAGGAAGATTTTAGAATCATGGGAGGATCTGGAGGATGAAATCATGATGAAATACTTTTCAATAACAAAACCTTTTCTTTTCATTCACGAAACCTCCATCTTTATAGACCAAAATAATATGCTGATAATTGATCTTGGGAATTATCATCATTATTAGTAATTATCTAGTAGGTGGGCAGTCTTGGGCCTAACATGGGCATTCTCCTTTTAGGGCTACTTACCTAGACCATTATTTGGGTGAAACATAGCTATTTTTACACATGTACAAGGGTTTGACACTACTGAACACTATTCAAACTAAAGTACTCTTTAAAGCCATTCCAAGCTTCACTCAGCCATCATCATTTTGTGCTCTAAACACAGAAAAGAGCTCGCTCGTCCTCTAGATGTGATAGGGGGTTTAGGGGTCAGCGAGGACCGAGGGGGGCGGGGGGGGGGGGGGCGGCGCGTACGGAGGGTCATTTATCATTCATATCATCTTCGCTCCACTTCGCTCGCCGCACCGACGACGATCGTCGTAAATAAATAAAAACATTGTCCCATCTCTTGAAGAAACACGTCACAATTTCACAAGTTTTACCTGGCAACCATCCATTTTACTTTCTTACCTGTATTGCCAGTTGAGACTTCTGAAAATGTTTCATGTAGCAATGAAATGGTCCCAAGACTCATCTTTACAGGGCAACCCATGCCTCTGTAAAAACCGATTTTAACCCCTTGATTATTTAAACTACAAAACCTTGGGAGTTATCTCAGGAGTTCAGTACTTGTTGGTTATGGCGTTTTGTGTAGAAAATGCTAAGTTAGTCCGTCCGTAATAATATATGTGTGTGTGTTATGCATGTGTTTTATATGTGTTGATATTAGAGAGGAACAAACGTAGAGAGGAAAAAGTACTTTGTAATAGAAATAAAACTTATGTTTAGTTGGATCAGGATCAGCCACGTGTAAAAAAACTTTATTTTATTTTGTAGTGAGAAAATTTCAACACAAATTATTTGCCGATTTGAACACAATTGAGCCAAAAAGGGTATCTTTTTGATAAAAAACTGTAAGAGATCCCTAAAATTGATTTTCCTCTGATTTTTAATAAAAATCAAGAGAATTCGCGATCGAAAGTTTATAAATGTGCGAATATTTGCGAATGTTAATGCCAATATTCGTCCGAAGAACTCAGAGCTTAACAACACTTGACAACCCAATACCAATGAGTTGTCAAAGTTAACTCGGGATAATTAAGTCTTATTCCGCTTTCTAGCTAGTCGCACTTAGGCTGGATTTTACCAACAAAAAGTTATACGAGAATAACTATCCCGGGGATAATTTGTATGACAATGACAGTTCAAAATGAGGTGATCTGATCTGAAAAAGTAGAAGATACTCTCGAGTAAAAGTTACTCTTTCGTTGGTAAAATTCGCTCTTAGAAGGTCTAAGAAATTACCAGTGTCCCAACCCAAGGCATAGATTTAGAGAATAGCACCCATCAATCTACAGTCGATCAATCACTGAAGTATGAGGATACAGAGAGGCCCTCGTCCCATTAGGATATAGATAGGCAACTTGAGTCTCGAAGAGAAGTGGCGAAAAGTACATTTGAATTATACATTTCACCAGAAAAAATATGTTTTCTCCCTCAATCCTCGAAAAGCGAAAGTCCAACGAACTGAGTTGCAGAACACAGAGAGAGTCGAAAGCTCTATTGGTTTGGCTGAACTCTGCCACTCTGCTTGCTTGGTATAATAGGTATTTGGGAATCTAATGTTTTCGTAATTTTTTGGGTTCCAATACTTAAAAGGAAAAAAGGAACCCACAGGATCACTTTGTTGTTCGTCCGTCCGTCCGTCTGTGTGTCAAGCAAGACCATTTAAGTTAAGAACGCGGGGACGTATCAAGCTGAAAGAAGAATGGGCACGATCCATACAAAATTTACCCAGTCCCGACAGGAACGAGACATATCTCAATTTTTTTATTATTTTAATCGTAACAAAAATATTTTACTAGGACTGTCCTCATGCATCCACATTCCTGTCCTACCTAGGTTTGCTGGTAGAAATCTCTCGTTAGAGATAAGCTCGCCTTTGCGTATAATATTTCTTGTAAATGTATTTTTTAAGTTTCTGTGCAATAAAGAATATGAATATGAATATGAATATTTATTTTTTTGTATTCAATATCAGTAGCTAACATAATATACTGCTCTAAAGTTTCTTCAGGCGCAGTATGAAAAAAGTAAAATATGAGTTCCGTCCAGTATTATTATTAGTATAATTACCTAGAAGCGTCTGTGGCCGAGCGGTATCCGCGCATCGGAAACGATCGTGCGGGTTAAGCAACACCTGTCCGAGACGGGTATTGGATGGGCGACCTGTTTCTATGTGGCTTTGATGTTGTTTAACCCGTACGATCGGTGCCGATGCGTGGATACCGCTCGGCCACGGACGCTTCTAGATAATTATACTAATAATAATACTGGATGGAACTCATATTTTACATTTTTCATACTGCGCCTGAAGAAACTTCAAAGCAATATATTATGTGTATATATATGTGTATATGTTAGCCACTGATTTTGAATATAAAAATTATATATGGTTGTTACACTTAAAATAACAAAATAACCGGCCAAGTGCGAGTCGGACTCGCGCACGAAGGGTTCCGTACCATTATCTATAAAAAACCGCAAAAAAATAATAATATTGTATGGGAGCCCCCCCTACATATTAATTTAGTTTTATTTTAATTATTTATTTTTTAAGTAAATAATATACTCAATATATTGTGAACATTTTAAGCGTCTACCTGCTACCATTATCAACAACGAGCAAAAAGGAGCAAAAAAAATCACGTTTGTTGTATGGGAGCCCCCCTTAATATTAAATTTCTTTTGATTTTTAGTATTTTTTTTTATAGCGGCAACAGAAATACATCATCTGTGAAAATTTCAACTGTCTAGCTACCACGGTTCATGAGATACAGCCTGGTGACAGACAGACGGACGGACGGACGGACGGACGGACAGACAGCGAAGTCTCAGTAATAGGGTACGTTTGGCACCCTTTGGGTACGGAACCCTAAAAATGAGATATGTCTCGTTCCTGTCGGACCTGGGTCACAAATCCCCATTCTTCATATCAATAGAGTCAAGTGGGGTCTGTAGTCGCATACAGTTGTGAAAAATCAACCTTCTAGGTCAACACAATCGAACGCTACGACCGTTTATGCAGTAAATTTTTTGGATTTTCATGGAAATCGCAATGGACCCAAAACCTACAGGGTGCTTCCCGTTGGCCTACAATCATGAAATTGGGCACAAAGCAAGGTAAAGGGAGAAATCTGAAAACTGCAAATTTCTGTCTTTCTACAAGAATATTCAATTGGGTTTACATGGATGACATCATACTTTAGTTTTTATGTGAAAACCTAATAATTACACATGTTACGTTTTACGAGTGTGATCGGAACCCTTGGTGCACGAGTCCCACTCGCACTTGACCGTTTATTTTATTGTACTACACAATAAGACATACTGATTACTTACAATACAAAAAACAAGTACAAATCAAGCCTATCTCTAACAAGAGATTTCTTCTTGCAAACATTGAGTCATTCAGTCCTACCCAGCTACTTCCGTTTCCTACTGTACACGCCACCAACAAGCCAGCATGAGGTACGTTTGTTTAGATCCATCATAATTGCTCCGATGCACCTCTGACGAGCTGCCGGCACAAAACCTCCTAAATCCAGTTCATTAGGGCTCCATTCACGACCCACCCCTGCTGCAGATACGCGGTGATTACTGCAACCGCTCCCGCCGGCTCACGAATAAAGACTGCATCATAATTTCACCAGATACACCCTCAGAAATTGCCAGGGGACAAGAAACGCTATGGAGATGACTCAGAGTTGAGACTCGATTTAGGTATTCCGACGTCACTTGTACAATGACATGTAAAAATAATGAATAAACTTGCGCCATCGGCGAGGGATGTTAGGCCTTGTGTTGGTGTTGTGAAGGATCGTTTTGCTGTGTGATGGAAATTCGGAGATGTTTTGTAAATTAATAGGAGGAAAAGTTTCGTCGTACGGCGAGTTCTCGCAGTTGTGATTCAATTTGGACGCTAATTTAATATCGCTGCCGGAGGAGTAAACAAATTGATATTCATATGGGACCTGCGAGGTTTATTGTTTGTTATACCATATTGTCGTAAACTTCTGCCGATGTAAGCAGATTAGCAGGCGTTCTTGTCTCTCCACTCACTGAGCAGAGTCCGCAATACTAATTCCTTGGGATGTCGACGGTCATTGACCTTCTTTTTGAATGAGAATCGGAAACAATGGAATTCAGATTTGTTGTGCGACAGAAAACAAAACACTAACGCTCAACCACGTTTTACGTGTAATATCTAGTTACCGAGCTTTGCTTTGCTTTGTTGGTAGTACAAACACAATTAAACATTATATTCATATCATCAGACTGCAATAACATCGATTAATATGCTGCTCTGTTTTTGAACAGCTGCAAACGAATAGCAAACAGGCACTTTGTTGAAAGATTGAATATCTATCTTTCAGCAAAGTGCCTGTTAGCAGCAAGCAAGAAGGTTGAAAAGCAAACGATGAACTTAGATTCGACCTTATTTGATCGAAATCTAGGCTTTTTGTGTGAATTTTCCGAAGACGCGCCAAAAAGTGTCACGTAATCTGAGGTCGCAATGAGTTAACTTACTTTTAGTATGTCATTGGAATTTATGCCTTATTTCATTGTGAAATTGCCAATCCTATTGCAATGAGAAAAGCATGAAAACTCGGTAATACGAGATTTTTCTGTTATGACACCTAGCTTGATCGATTTTTCACCCCCAAAAACCCCTATATTGCAAATTTCATCGGAAACTACAGCGCTATTTTCTATAACACCAAACATATATCGTTCGTTACATACTTACAAATATTCCTCGTATTAGGTATTGGCGACCGCTCGGCTCGGACCAACCGCTACGCGCCTCCCATTTGGTGGCCTCGCGGACACCAAATGGGGGATTTAGATGCTAACCATAAAAGTATTTATTAACATTGAATCTTATTTGGCCATAATTATAAAATTATTAATCGTTAACCTGTAATGACTGAATGAATGATGCAAATCATGCAAACAGCATCGGAATTTAATTTAATTTAATAATGATATTTCATGATTATTATTAAATACTCCAAAACAAAGTAAATTCAGTAAAGTAAGCCATTACCCTACTAGTGTCTAGAAGACCTAAAAATAGTCAAAACCCATTAAAAGTTTAAACCATCTGCAAGTCAGACATCTCGGACTCAGGCTGATCGCCACCAACAGCCCACTAAGTGGCCCCACAATTCGCAACATTCGCCTGTTCCCAGCGTCCTCAATAAGATAACTCGAGCCCATCACCGCTGACTGCGCCCGCGCATTGTCACGTGTCATTACACCCTTGTTATTCAATTCTGGAGACTGGGTTTGTTCTTCCGTTGTATTAAGATGAGCATAAAGTGGTGATCTTACTGTTACGCCTTATGGATTGGGCTTTGTAGATTGCATACTTTGGACGTCTTAGTGCCACAAGCTAGAACGCGAATTAATGCTAAACTCGAGTAAACTTTGACAAATCCATACAAATTTATATAAAGTTGTCAAAGTTTAGCTTAAACCCACGTTTTAGCAAGTGGCACGGAAAAACAATATTTGAAATCGTAAGGTAGGGCAAAGTAAAATATACAGGATGACTTTTGGGTCGTTCGTGACTCTAACCTATTATTTCGAACTCGGTAAATGATTGCGGTTTCAGCTATTAAGCTAGTATTTAAAAATCACAACTGAACGTTAGTAAACCGACCAAGAACCCACGGGCTTGAAAACCTCACCGAATGGTTCAATTTTAACACTGAAGACTTTTAAATTTATTAAAGACCTGTATTAAATGTAAACTATGTTCATGAAATAAACTATTCTATTCTATTCTATTTAGAGCCGCAACATCGCGGTCACAGATAACCATAATGATAGCCAACCTCCGATAGAAGATGGCACTCAAAGAAAAAGAAGTACGTTAGTAATTTAATAAATTAATTACCCTTATTAATTCTGAATGTTTGGTCACCAAACAATTCATGTTAAAACGTTTTTCAAATAAACTAATCAGAGGAGTAAGAAGTGTCAGAATCAAAGGCCAAAATCCAAAATGTATGACAAATTCAAAAGACAGTTGCGCTTGTAGAGTGTGTAGGGTGACCAACTGACCCTGAACCAAAATGGGACACACATTTAAATTATTTTTGTACCAAAAAAATGATGACTTAGCGAGCTTTCATCTACAGCATAACATTCCTAACCAATAGGCAAATCTAAGGTTACTTTGTTGGTGCACGACCCCGCAGTCACCCTATATACCCCACCTGAACCAAATAAGTCATTCATTAAACATATATCTCCTATCATACATAAATAGATGTTATAATACCAGCCCACTTTAATTCTTCTATCCCAAACACATGGTAGGAACAGAATGGGCTCACATATAATAAGACCTGTGAAATATGTGCTCACTGAGTGAGAGTATTTAGAAGGCTAAGCCGAGCTGTAAAGTTCAGATAAACGGTCCCGAAATAATCCTCTTTGTATAAAAATGTCCCCTACTGCCCCCCGTCGCACCCAGTTTATTAAAAAGTACGTAATCCCCACTAGTGGAGTGGGTAACGTGATTATTTCCTATGACAACTCAATGGGCGCTGTTCTGATTATTTACTGAACCTTATATTCGAAGGATTGGAAGGTTGATTTCTATCAGTAGGAATATTATTTAGTTTTTGGTGATTGTTTTTGGTATTTCTAGAGATGATTAAAATAATCATAATAGCCACATGCCAATTTAAGATAATGATAAAGGGGTAACTGGTGGGGGTAATATAATTCAATGTGATTTGGGAGGATATTCAGAGGTCACTATCATAAGTAGCCGACTGATGTCATCTGGTAGCTAATAGTTTTTATGAAGTCTGTGCATAATAGATATAATTTACTGAATGTTTGAAGTTTAAGCAAATTCAAGTTTGTAGAGCGGTAAGCAACTAAGCACTCGTCATATGGGGGTAAAGTAAATTTTATGCAGGCTATTTGGATTTTTGTAAAAGTAGGTACAGTCAGTACTAACTGAGAGTACAACCCACGACGGCGACGTTGCCATCATGTCGGTATCTCTACCAACAGACAGGAAACAGGGAGAGGTGGCACACTTCATTACTTGCACATCAAACAATCCCGTCGTCGTCGCCGCCATCTTGCGGAAGTGACGTCATGACGTGCCACGACCGCTTTGATCCGACAAAAATACCGTTTCGTGATCAGTCTCCTCATTTGGTCCCTATATAAGATTGTGTATCAGCAGTAAACGTAAAACTATAAATACCTTTAGGTAGACTATTTTATCAGCCGTTAGTTACTTAGACTTTAAAAAGTATAAGGATGGTATTGTAGGCACGCACATCATAACAATTCGGTATTGACCGAATTACTCTGGCACCCCAAATAGACCAAACAAAACTTCCGTTTTATTAAGAAAAATGCATATACGAAAGATTCCAATCTGAAAAAAATACACAAAACTCTCAAATAAGAAACCGATTAGCTGGATCCACACCAAACGATCCATCTTGGATCGGCGATCCAGGATCGTGGAGCATGGATCGCGCATCACACTTGTCCGATCTAGCTACAATTTCTTGTGATCCTGATGGCTGATGGCTGATCCAACACGCTCCTGCCGATCCCTACTGATCCTGTAGAGCGCGCTTCAGCCGCGCGCGATCGGAGCGCGTTTGGGGATCGTTTGGTGTGGATCCAGCTATTGATGTGATTTTTAGGGTTCCGTAGAGAAACAAGCAACCCCTATAGTTTCGTCAAGTCTGTCTGTCCGTCCGTCAGTATATCATAGCAACTTTATTCAAAAAATATTAGGACTACACAGTTGAAACTTGGTACGTAGATATATTCTATGAACTGCTTTACGATTTTTATACAAAAACTGAAAAAAATAAAAATTTAAGGGGGGCTCCCCATTAGTGGTGGTCATAACGGCTAATTTTTGATAACAGGCTACATGGAATATGCTATTTTTTTGTAGCCTGCTTATTTACACGCTACGTTATCGAAACGAACGCGTCGATCGATCGTCGAATCACTCAACGTCCAGCGCGGTCGCGAGTGACCGGTCGACTGATTGATCACGCTGCGCTGTGCTTTTTATAACGTAATGCTACAAAAAGTCCGCTGGCGCTAGCAGCGCAGTGCGCTGTGCTTTTTTTAACGTAATGCTATAAAAAGTCCGCTGGCGCTAGCAGCGCAGCGCGTACAGCGTCGGTCCGTTTAGTTATGATAACGTAGCTCTATCTGATTCGATTAATAGCACACGCTTTTCGTTACAAGTGAATAACGTGCTGCTTTAAACGGCTTTACGTTATATTGACCACCACTACTCCCCATACATGAAACTGAAACCAAAAATTTATTTTTTCATCAAACCTACTTAATTGTGTGGAGTGTCTATAGATAGGTCTACAAAAATGAAGTGGAGGTATCTAAAACCATTTTTCCTCAAAGTCAATCTTTAAAGAGACAGACCCATCCAAAGTGGAAAAAATTGTGTCCCCCCCCCTCTAACTTTTAAAGTAAGAGAGTGATAAATCTATAAAAAATATATGCTGTGTATCTAAATATAAACTTTCGATGAAAATTGGTTTTAACAAAATATAATAAGCAGTTTTACAAGCACAAAGATAACTTTGTAATTCATACAAACACTATAAAAAACAAAGTTATTATTTGCTGGTGAGGAAAGATAGTGAGTGATATTTGGGCTAGGTGTATCAGGTGTATTATGATTATGATGCAGTGCTACTCGGAACCCTTCATGGGAGAGTCCGACTCGCACTTGGCCACTTTTTTGACATTACATTGGCAAAAACATATTCTGCAAGTATGACATTAAAATACAATAGCCAAAAAAATCAAAAATCAAAATCAAAATATGTTTATTTCAAATGAAAAACATGGTATACAGTCGTGAGATCTCTTTTTTAACTGACTTCCCAAAGGAGGAGGTTTACAATTCGTCCGGATGTTTGTTTTTTTTTATGTATGCTCCCCGATAGGGCCTAGACGGATGGACCGATTTGGAAAACTATTTTTTTTTTCGAAAGGGTTTACCTTCCCATTGGTCCCATTGACACCAGGTCAGGATTTGATGATGGGATCCTGGAGAAATCGAGGGAACTCTTCAAATATTATAGGCAGACCTATAGTGATTTTTGTGTTTTTCATTATAACTCGTGCAAATGCACATGATAAGCACAATATTGTGATGCGGAACTGCTGATGAAGACCACATATGGCCACCAGATCTGCTCAATACTAGGTACAAATACAATGCGTGGCCGATGGGCAGGCAACGCATAGCCTAAACCGGTGGATCTAGAGCCATGAAACTTTGTACAGGGGTTCCTTAGTAGCGTGGGGTAGCACTGATATGGGATTTGACAAAACTAATTCCCCAAGGGGGGGGGGGGGGGATAAGGGGTTACAGTTTGTATTAAACTCAATATAATCAAATAGGGTTTGTGGAAGTCGGTTTTTTCTGAAGTTTACTTTTTGTTTCAATTATAAAGTATAAATACCTGTATCAGGAGACACCTACCTTCCACAATGACTTTTAGGAAATAAACAGTCTTAAGTAAGTATTTGTTTACAAAATTTATTATTATTATAATAGCCCAATGTTTTGTTTATGTTTTTGAAGTAAAACTTCTTAGCGCACGGGGGTAAAATTTATTTAACCTCTCAACTGTGGGTTATTCATATATTTGCTTTTCAATTGCTACTAGCCGGGTGCTATCACGAGTGGCTAAGAAATGTAACGGAAATTGGAATCGGTGACGTCAGGGTCGGCTGAAGACTTTTAAAATCGCAACTATTTTCAATACGGTTTTTAACTAATCAGATAAGATAATAATACATTCGTACAATAAAGAATGTTAATTAGTGAGAGAAAAACCTGATGAAACGTTAACAAATAAAAATTATTTTAAGCATTCTTCCACGAGTTCTTGATTTCCGGTATGGCCAAGATGGCGCCGCCGCCGCCGCCGCCGCTGGCTGGGACAAACAAAACCAGTGACGTGACCAAAAACTACTTCGTTCAACCTCTTTGTTGGAACCGGAACTTATGTTTGACAGCTGTGCGATGCGATCCATACAGTTTGTAAGAAAAGAGTTTCATCAATGTCACACGGGTCGATATGGATTTCTAAAACAAGCAAAGCAATGCATACATTTGAGCGAGACGGCTTAAAGACGTGACGTCAGATGGTATATAATCTGAGCGAGATGCAAATAGTAGTGACACTATTGAATGAGTTAAGTATATCACCACGAGCGCGACAAATTGTAGATAAGGAATGGTGGGAAATAAATGACATGACATATTAAAAGTAAGTACAAGTATAAAATAATTTCAAATAATCGGACGTCTGAAACTTAAAAGTAACTTGAAGCAGAGATTGGATCTCAAAATTGGAAATTTAAATCTCTTTTAGTATAGGTAGGTATAGGTGTATAGTATAGGTACCACTTAATGATCTAGCTACAGAAGTTTTACTTCTAACACGTGTACGGTGCTACACGCGTATATTTTTTTATTACTTTCATATTTCTCATATCTATAGTTGGATATTAAAAAGAGAATTAGAGTGACCTATTCAAAAAATAATAATTTCTAGAAATCTCCACAATTTTCGCATGACCCCATAATTTCTTTATTGCATTCCATTTAATTTCCTAAATATTGTACAAGACCCGCAGGCCCTCGGAGGGCTGGGGAAGGTCGGGACAACAATGCCAAAATCAGTATAAATATGATTTGTTCTCGTATTAAATTCGAATAAACACAGACGCTGGGGAATATCGTATTACGAGACGCAACGCAATGACGCAATAAATATATGAGTATGAGTATGAGTATACCTACCGTTTACTTAGGAAATTTGATGCTCCACATAATATTACTTTAGCATGATTTTATAAAAATCAACAAAACAATTAATCATAGGTACGCATTCTACTTTCTATATGAGCAGAAGCTATTATTTAAGTGGGATTGGAGTCCTATTTTTGAAGTCGGATAATAAAATAAAAAAATACTAGAAACCTTTAAGGTTTCAAGTTAATTTTGTCCATTAGTCCATTCTTATATTTTCAGTCCATGACTACAACCTATTGTCAACGCCATAGAAATATCCCTTATTCGGAAACCTCAAAAAAACCTCGAATTCAAATGAGGGACACGTCAAGTCAGACCCTTACCCCATAAATCGCCAAAACAATAAGAAAACTCACACTAAATCATGCCACTATTCAAAACAGCGAAAAAATGTACCCACGAAAAAGTATGTCATCTCCCATCACAAGACAAAGACGATATTTAATTGACGGTAAATGCCTCTAAAAGGCACAAAGGCGTCAGATGTCATGCCTTATCAACGGAATTAAGGGCATATTATGTACGATGAAAGGATTACACAGGTGTCCTGCTTGGTAGGCGGCTTCGGATAACAAGAGGGAAAAAACTACTTCTCAGCAGGGTTGACTTACAAGATGTTTTGTAGGTGAGACAAATCTCTGTTCACACGTATGATTAGATGTTTATAAAGTTTTTTTGATAATGAAATCGCCATTGATCGAAATGAACGTGTCGCATTCATACTTTTTTGTTGCACTTACTGATTCATAGTCTTCAATATCACTCTTGTTACATTTATTAGTTTGGTCGCCATAGCTTTTTTCCATCATTGCTGACTATTGATGCAGTTCGTTTGTTATAGATATTTTAATAAGATATTGACATTTAGTACTTTACCATCTAGCCTATTCAGATAAAATACTCATAAACATCACCTAGGTAATTCAATTCTCAAAGCCAGATAACCTTAACTCCCCTATTCGCTATCCCACGCCATCATTCCATTTTCCTGACACATTTCCGCACGACACAAATATCGAATGTCGAGTTGACACCTCCATTGACCTCTATCAGCCCTCGTGTCTTCTGCTGCACTCCACGTGCCGTCTCGAGTTACCTGCCAGCGGCAGTGGCGGCCATTAGTACGTTCCTGACCTCCCACGTCTCAAACTTAGCCCCGGATGGCGGGGCGTTCGGGAAAACTACTAGACCTAGTCGGAAAAATTATATCAGACTGAGCCAGCGTGGTTGATTATGGCTTGATCTTACTTGGATTCCAGTTAAGATCTGTGTATGTTCCTCCGGTGGGATATCAGTGGACTACGTTTACTAATATTTTAGTCATCCTTTCTTGTTATGTGTGTATTGGCTAAGCTTTTGGGACGGCAACTGGTGAATGACTGCTCAGGAGCACCAAGAGCAGAAAGAGATAGAAGAGACGTTTGCCCAGCAGCTGAAACAAAATGGGCTATATTTAGCCATACTCCACCACGCTGGCTCATTGCGGATTTATAGAGAGGTTTTCGACTAGTTAAGCTGCCTTATTAGGGCCTCTGACACAGCTATACGACTACTACCACCGAGTTGCGATAGTAGCCGAGAAAAATAGTTTTACGAGATCAAAACTATAGGAAACTTTTATCCATGGTACCGCAATACTCTCAACCTAGTCTTTCATCTCGCCAGTAGGAATCCGAACGCGCCAGCAACCCCCAAACTACCCACCTCGTCTGCGTGACCCAAAACTTCTCATTTGCTCCGTGATTACTCGGCTCGCTCCATTTGTCGTGACAGGTGACATCGGTTATTATTTGTACTAAGCGAGTTTCGTGTTACACACAAGGAAGTGTGGGCGCGTATTGATCGACCCCTTGTAGGGAACTGGATCATTCTGCTGAGTTTGATTAGAGTATGATATTTTGTTATGGACCTTTAGCAAAGTTGGAATAAGTATGCCTAAAGTACGTAATAATGAACTGTTCTCATGTCAGAAAGTTGTCTAAGCTATGTCACAATGTCTGTTTTGCCTTATCAAATCAGGGGCCCTACCGCGCCGCCGCTGTCGGCATCAGCTTCGTGTTTGACTTGCCGTTTTGTCATCATAATGATAAAGATCATTCTTGCGCATGTAAACACGATGCCGATTCCGACAGCGGTTGCGCGGTATGGGGCTGCCCATCCAATGCGAATCTACCAATTTCCAAAACTCTCAGAAAATTTTCCAGGCACAACTACCAAATGACTGGACAATGATAAATTATTACCGTTTGCCCCTACGCCATACAAATGTACCAACTTTTAATCGTTGATCAATAGTAGAAAAATATTATCATCTAGCTAAATAAAATAATAAAAATAATTTTAGAGGCCGGTCTTCGTAACAATCGTCTAGACGACGACGACGGCTAAGAAAAAGAGTTTTAAGTGTCCCCTAACTATTCGTGAAATCGGGCTTAGGTCACTCATAAATACGCTATTTATTGCAAGTCAAAATAGATACTATTTAGGAACGTTGAAACGTAAAATTTGTTCGTGATTTCTATGAAATACTAACCTAGTGACGTCATCATCAAAGCTGTCTTTTTACACAAAATTGGCTTTATAAAATTCAACAGCTAGATATTTACAATTCTGATATTGTCTAGCCATTTTGTACCTAATGCTTCAACTTCAGAGTTTCAGACAGATTCCTAGATTTATTTGACTGCCTAATAAAATACCGTATTTTCATTGCCGTTAAATTATGAAAGAGGTATTTTATGCTCACAGATACAGATTAGTAGGATAACGAGGAATTTAGGATAAACTTAATTTCAAAATAAAAGTTATCATAGAAAAAGAAGTTTGTTTTCATGAAATTATGGCTTTATCGTGACCACCATTATTAATTACTGAGTTTGAGAAATTGGTTCTGATCACCGACCATTGAACCATGCCTGGTTAATTATGATTTCCTGACAAAGCTGCTCTTAGGATTGTCCCATTCAAAACGCCAAAAATATCGTAGCCGTGTTCTTCGCAGCGTATGCGCAATATTCCGCAGGCTGTATGTCATTTATTCACCGCAGGAAATGACAATTATTATTGGTCCAGTCCTATAAGGGCGGAGAGAATCGGGTCCTCTTTCACACGCGCAAAATACCTTTTGAAAGGACGCCTTTGTCTGTGCGGACACGACAGTGCGCGGCAAAAAATGTTCCCATTCACAAAACTTACACGGAATTTAAAGATACACGGTAGGATGGGACGGTATCAATCAATTTTGAATTATGAGCTTGGAGAAACTTGAGATATGTGTACCTATGTATACCTGGTCAATACTGGACATGTCTCGGACCCAGCAGAAGTTCCTGATAGAGATGATAGAAAGTTTTATAATATTTTGGTGATAGTTGCTCTAATTTATTATTTATTTACCAACCTACGGATCTCAGCAATCAATTAGTTACTGTATCTGCCTTTCAGTAAATTTCTCAATAAACGGACTACGTAAAGTGTCTCTAATCGGATTTACAATGGTCTTCTAAAATAACAAATCAACTCTACCACAGCAACTATTATAGATTGTAGGTGCTAAGCGAAACTAATAAACTAATACAAGGAAACTAATTTAATATTGTACCAATTATCAAGTATCAAAAGTATGCATGCAGTTGCACACAAAAATGAAAATTCAATAACACTTTTAATAACTGGTCATGAAGAGATACTTGAATGTTGAAAAAGAAAAAGAAAAAAGGCTTCGCTCCAAAGGAACAAAGCCATGCTGTCTGCTCCGCCCGACAGGTATATGACGGGGCACATTTTATTGGTTTTCCGAAATATCTCCTGCCCTATTAATAAATGAGTGGCGGGGAAAAAATTGTAGCGAGGAAAAAAGTCCATTTGTCAAGAACTCCGTGATTTATGGGCCAGGACTCACAGGATTCCGGGAAGAAATGCTAGTTTTGTTCTATTTGTTTACCTGTCAGTGGTATGTACTATGTAGGAGCAAAGTAGGATTATACAGGGTGACTGCGGGGTCGTGTAGCAACAAAGTAACCTTAGATTTTCCTATTGGTTAGGAATGTTATGCTGTAGATGAGAGCTCGCTCATCATAATTTTTTTTTGGTACAAAAAATATATTAATATGTATGTCCTATTTTGATTCAGGCAGGGTCAGTTGGTCACCTTAAATACTCTACAAGCGCAACTGTCTTTTGACTTTGTCATAAATTGTTTATGGCCTTTGACTAACACTTCTTACTCCTCTGATTAGTTTATTTGAAAAAGGTTTTAACATGATAAGGTGACCAAACATTCAGAATTAATAAGGATAATTAGTTTATTAAGTTACTAACGTCCGTACTCAGAGTCGTTAAATGATTCATTAAGGATTACTAAGTAAAGAATTTTGTATGAAAATTCATATTTGGAACAGGTTTAATCGTTCATTAAATGACTCTGAGTACGGCGGTAAGTCATAGTTGTGAATATTTTAATACCAGCTTAATAGCTGAAACTGCAATCATTTACCGAGTTAGAAACAATATATATTAGAGTCACGACCCAAAAGACATCCTGTATAGCTGGGCTATTAGCATTTTTGTAGTTAGGACAAAGAGTCATAATGAGGGCTTCGAGTTGAATAGCTTATGTTTTTACCAACCCCTTTATCCAACAGATACAGATATACTTTATTGCACAGAAAACATAATACAGACACTTAATATTGGAAAAAACATTGTCCCTGCTAAATATCGGATCATATTTTCTTCAAGTGACCATTTTTTGCTAGGCTAAATACCTACAATTGGCATGTTTCGTCCTGGAATTTACATTCAATTATTATACACAGTAATAACAAGGCCAAGCTTTAGAACTGTTAATTCTAATTAAAATTCGCTATGTTTCCACTATGTTTCCTAAAATGGCAAGACATGCGAAACGTCGTAACCTACTGCGTACCTAATGATTGGCCATTGGCCGGATTCCTGGCATACCGGGCAGGTAGCGTCATATTCCAGGGAGTCAGTGTAGAAAAAAAAGTCATATCATACGAATAGTTCGAATACCGTCGATCGACACCGTGACTGGTCGGTATTTTGACGAATGAATTGGTATGGGTGCCGACCGATTCTCTAATAAAAGTCTGTGTAATTAATAAATTTAATTTTATAATCCCGTAACTTCAATTCCTGTATCTGGTTACAAATGCATTAAAGGTGTATAAGGTAAGGTATGTTGAGTTAAGCTAGAGGTAATTCAGCAAAACTTTACAAGATAGACCACCATTACCATCAATATCATATAAAAAATAAGATGTCTTCAGAATGTTTAATATCATTTACCTTTACGCCATGTAATTTCAGTCGGCAATCTAAGAAAAGTTCAAAGACACCAAAAAACGTCGAAACAAAACTGCATCGAGGCATTACATCTCCGTGAAGTTAACGAGTTCACGGACTGTTCGAATTACCGATATCGCTTCGTCATCGAGATATGATCGATATGTGTCGACTGTCGGTATCACACCGTGATCGCGCCGCGCTTCGCGATGATGCTGCGTTCTCACTATGCTACTCACATAAAACTGTGTAGCGGTCTTATTTCTTTAAACATATAGAAGATAATCGCACTCATAGGTGTAGCTTACATAGAGTGCCAAGCTCAATGTTGCCGGCTCACGTAGGTGTTACTTACAGGACGATTAACAGAATACTCCCCCGATGCAGTGGAATTTCCATGTTCGTTTATCGTGACTGGTGAATTGAGGATTGATTGACTTTCGTGACAAATTGCTTATATTACATGATTTATTTATGCTTCACGTAGAGTTACCTAATATTGTCGAAGATCAAAGATTCTCGAAAAATATTAGGTAATACAGAAAACGCAATCCCCACACCGTACCCGGAAACCCATTGTTCGTAGAAACATTGAACGCGCTAAATCTCCAGTTTAAACCGAAACGTTCCGAATTCACTACAAAAAGCTAATTTCACTAATCCCGCGCGGCATCTTTGGAGAACGAGTGGGATATTTTTGTTTCTCTAGGAATATCTGTAAAAAGAGGCTTTGGGCTTATTGATTTCCAGGAAGACCGGTGGGTTGTGAGGATAATGCTCCGCGGACCGAGACCGAATTATCCGGTGAGGGATAAACTCTCCTCTAATTTCGGCAAAAATGCTCGTATCACAATCTCGAGTTCTGTAATCTGAGAAAAAAGTACGCCCAGGGTACTAATCTGCGTTCGCGGAATTGAAGACGTTTCCTTCTAGCTATTGCTTCATGTTTGGGTTTTAATTCCACAGGTGGGTAGCGTATTCAGATGAATTGATAAGACCTAATCAAGCCAAATTAGAAGTACCGGTGATCGTATGGCAAGATCGTCTCAAGTAGAGGTTGGTAGGTTATTTGCCTGCCAAGAACCCCGATTTTGGGTAAATGACAACAGCATGTACTTGTACATGTTTAAGTAATGTATGTAATTTAATCGAACATGCAGAATTAATATTTTATTCATTTCCTTTTGATATAATTGTAAGGGACATTGCAAATTCTCATTCTATATATAAAAAAATACGAATTACAAAACAATTTAAAATATTCGATTTTTAATGAAGCGTAGAGGCGTGATCGATCACAATAATAATTAATAACATTTTAATAATTAATAATATTACAAGTCGGCATCGACCTCTATCTGTGATGGATCTGATCACGTACACCCGTTTGCACTAAACGCGACTTAGGCTTGTCCTAGTTAAGATGAACTTAAGCCTAAGAACAGCCTAGCAAAAAAATTTGATTGCACTAACAGATTTATCTTAGTTATGTCGTAGCTTAGGCATGGCCTAGCTAAGAGAATGATTGAATGAATGTAAATATTGATTGTTTATGGTTTTATAAACCGACTAAGTAATGTAGACCATAAAATATATTTTGGCTCTTTCTTTATAGTGATTCAGTCGTGAGTTAGAAGGAGATGTAAGATAAGGCCTTGGTATATTTTGTTTGCTAACGTAAAAACACCGAAAGATGTCAATTGTCAAGTAACAAGCCGAGATTTGAATTCGAAACGTTTTTATTACCTACTTTTTGGTTGTGAATTGCGATCGTTCGTTAATAATATGGAAAATAAGTTGAAACGAAAAAGAACTTTACGGCGGCGGAGAGAAATTGAGGTTTGTGCGATTGTTGTGCGAAGAAGGCCAGTGCATAATTTCAAAGGTTACAGCCCACGATGCTACGACCAATAAAGAAAAGGAACAGAAATGGGCGAAAATCACCCGGATACACTATTCAAGTCGCCAAATCTTCAGCAATTTGGTCTAATATCCACAATACTGTACTTTTGCACAGCCTGTACCGCTTGAAGAAGTCGATTTCATCGAAATTTTGGAACCAGTCTGGTCGTTGTCTTTGTATGGGAGTGCTCGCGTGTCGCTCATTATGAAAATCGACTTCTTCTATGAATTCCAGGAAATTTAATAAATCCTCTGCCATGGTGATTTGTGTTTATTTTATCCATTGAGATAATAAAAGTCAATGATTTTATCCAACAAGTCAGTCAAAGCAAAAGTCAAAACACATTTTTAGGGTTCCGATCCTTAAAAGGAAAAAGGAACCCTTATAGGATCACTTTGTTGTCCGTCTGTCTGTCTGTCTGTCTGTCTGTCCGTCCGTCTGTCCGTCCGTCTGTCACGACCCCTTTTCTCAGGAACGCGTGGAGGTATAATGTTGAAATTAATATCGATTACTCAGGTCTATGGTCCCTTGGAGCTGTGAAAAAATTAAACTTCTAGGTCCACGCAATCAAAACATACCGCGATATTATGTCATAATTTTGCTGGATTTGTATGAACTCGCGTGGAACTCGCAAGGGAATCAAAACCTAGAGAGTACTTTACGTTGACCTAGAATCATGAAATTTGGCACGAAGCAAGGTCTTATAGCACAAATAAAGGGAAAAATCTGAAAACTGCAAATTTCTGTCTTTCTAAAAAATATTCAATTTCGTTTACATGGATGACATCACACTTTAGTTTTTTATGTGGAAACCTGATTACACGTGTTACGCTCTCCAAGTGTGATCGGAACCCTTGGTGCGCGAGTCCTACTCGCACTTGGCCGGTTATTTTGACAGCAAATGATCCACAGATTACAAAAAAACACAACCAAAGCAACCAAAGTATTGCCACAGAATAACTAATAGTATTGCCTACACTAGGCGCGTCCTAATCGGGTTCATAAAGTTAGGATTCTCCTAAGTAGACTTAGGAAAGGCTTAGGGTTAGTGCAATGAATTTTTTTGCTAGGCCCAGCCTAAACAAGTTAGGAAAGAACTTAGGCGACTCTTATGTTTAGTGCAAATGGGTGGTAGTCATCGCGTTTAATTAAAAATCGATCAAGTGCGGATCGGCCTCGCACTCGAAGTGTTCCGTACTTGAAAAGAAAACTTAGACACCATTGCCTAGTCCCTACAGATTTTGGAACAGACATCAAGAGAAATCATCGTGATATTCGAATCATGATGATTTGGTAATTCACAGGAGCGGAATTTTAAAGGACGTCCTTATTTGGGGAGTCACATTTATGTGTAATTTAAAATATTTTGCAATGCACTTGCAGGGCGAATGTTTTGATTTACCAACTGTTTGCAATGAATAAATGATACTGATTATGATAATCTCAAGTAGTTCATGTTCTATGTGGTTCATGATCATGAGATACGCCCGCTTGTGGACGCACGGACGGACAGTCAAGGCCTAGTGGGTAATAGGGTCCCTTGCCCTTTTGGCACCATTTAGATACGGAACCCTAAAAATCTGACTGAAGGCAACAATTTAGAGGTATCTACATAAGTTTTGGGGTCGACCTGTGCCATGTGTACCTGTGTTAAAGTATACTTTATATAACTTGACATACGACTGGTCTATCGAAAAGATCAAGAACCTATTGAATTAATGTAACCTCAGTACTCTTGTAGCTACCTAAATAAAATAAATTGCTTCTTCGTTCGTCGATTTGAAGAAAAAAACGTCGATTTGATGATAAAAGTGGAGGAAGAACCTGGGTAGGTGTTTCCGAATAATTTTAATAATAAAGAACTTTCTCCTTTAAGCGGATTGACAGGAGGAAGAAAAACTAAATTCATAAATGAAGATAACATGCCAAGAAATCATCAATCTACCTATTTTACGAGTATGACCTAGGAGAAAAGGTAGAGATCATAGTAACAGAGAGAGGTCAAAATACTTGCGTCTTTGCTTACGTCAAATCTAACAAGAGATCATAGTTGCATCATAGATACAAAATAATTACATTTAATAAAAAAACACGAAGATAAACACGAAGATTTCTGCGTAATGCTGGCATTCGTAGTGGGTACATGGACATTTCACAAGGCGTGGAACAGCGCCCTGGACAACAAGCATTCGCTTATTTATCTATCACTCGCTACGACGACATCGCTAAAAAAATTAATGCGATTTGACGTTTACCCCGCAAAGTATCACGTGATCTATCTATAGACTATGGCTTTTTCATCATCATCATTAAAATTTTCGATCAGTCAATTACAGACGAAAGACACTTGATGGCGAGAGTTACATAATTAGATTAGCCGCAGATTGTGTTAGATAGTGGTTTAATAGCTGCGCGGGCGCTTGGGTGATAGACGTGCGCGGCGGGACGCTTTCTGTGCGCTCGCGCCGACCAATTAAAACAGTGACCTCTTAGTGCGGACATGGCCTGCAATTGTAAATTGTGTTTTTATCGTGATTTCATATTTCTGAATGTAAGTAAAAAGGTATTTTTTTCTCTAGTTTAATGAATGGGGGATGGGGGAGACCTTTGCCCAGCAGTGGGACTAGTGGTATGCAGGCTAAATTAAATGAAAAGAAAAATAATGACCATAGATAGATCGAGCAAAATATTCAAAATTAAGGACTATTAAAATATTGGGGTAAAATGCTGCATTTTACCATACCTTACATACGGGGCTAAAACCTGGATATTTACATCAACGATGATAAAGAGAAAATATAAACATGTCAAAGGGCCATGGAGCGAAATATGACGGGAATAAATAAACTTCAGAAAATTAGAAGCTCGACATTAGAGATAAAACCAAGATAATAGACGCACTTGAACAAGCCCTAAAGCTGAAATTGAAATGTGCTGGGCATATTTTAAGATTCACGGACCAAATATGGACCCTAGAAATATCCAAATGGCAATGACCGACAGGAACTCGCAGAGTGGGAAAACCTTATAAACGTTGCAAAGACGAAATAAAAGGCACAGCTGAAAAAGAGTGGATGCACACGGCTCATGACCGGCAAAATTGTCTCTCTCTGGGGGAAGCCTACACCCTTAAGGTTCTCATAAAACAACAAATGAAATTAAACAAAATTAAATTGTTAAGTTAATTTCATTAAATAATAGATTTTAATTCCCGCATGAAATTATACTTAATACATTCCTAATTAATATTCATAAATAGCTATTTTATAATTCACAATTGTCAATATTCTAATTTATGACAAATAAACGCTTTTTATTTTATTTTATTTATAAAATATTGGGGAGTGGGTGGCGAATGGCGATACTGGTTTGGTATATCCGTGCTCTTGCACCTTGGGCGGAAAAAAGAGTACCAAACGATACCAATATATATATTTGATGTAATGTAATTTGTGATAAAATTATACTTGTATTTCTAATAGTGACATCATTGTGATATGTAATTTTTTTATCATTTGTGTCGACTTGGTTCGCTGTAATAGCAAAAACACTTGCCGACAATTTTTATTGTGGTTAACATTATTATTTAAATAATGTATGTAGATATTTACATCACAATAGTAGGACATGTCCATACTACCTCACGTTCGAGAAGCAATCGTCGGGCCTGCGGGAGGCGCGCGATGTTGCTAATGATAACCGCGCGATATCGACGGATTATTACATTACAGCCGATCTTTTATCATCCACGACCAGGTCGTTCGGAACAGCCCGATAGCAAGGGAGATAGCATTAAATGTTTGCTAAGAACCAAAGTTTTTTATATGCTTAGATTTGTTGAGAATTATATAAAACACATTTAAGAAGAAAAATCATGAAAATTCGGGTTTTTCATAAATTACTTTAACTGGCCGACACATCTTATAAATCAATAGTTCGCCATTGTTCGGTCGTTCGAGCGGTGTGATTCTGCGAGTGAAGGGGTTAAAACTAAACGGAAACATTTGAAAATAATTATCGCTCCAGTTAAATTATAAACGTGTTTAAATTTCTGTCTTTGTGAATAGGTGTCTTTTTTCCGTATAGTAAGTAGAATCGTGACGTGAAAATTTTTGTTGTCTCTCCCACTACAGGGCACTTCACACCTTCACTGGCAAAATTTAGTCCGCTGTGTCACGAATACCATCGATCTTACAAAGACGCCATGTTTGTTTTTTGTTACATTACAAAACTTGTGGTACGTGAGTTAGAGCTGGTACTAGTACTGATACTAGGGTAACGTGTAGGTAGAAGTGGTTCGTAAATTTCGTGTTCTGTCTTGGTTAGAACTAAGAACTGTGTCGATTTGTTCAGACCTACCTTATCCAATAGGATTCAATACACTTTAACAGTTAGTTTTTTATTACTTCCGCTTCGAATTTTAGTATACGAGGACTCCGGTTTCAGTCTAATTATCTTCAATAGTCTAACTAACAGATAGGATCGTGAAGGTAACATAACAACTAGAACGACATTTAGGCCAGTATTGATAAATCGCTCTCAGCGCCGAGGGTTGTCTTAGTTATGTCTCATTGATGGTTTCGCCATATCAAATCTGCTTTACGCGCTTGAGACAATTCTCAGAGCTGAGAGCGGTTTATTATTATGAACAAGTATACGAGTACTCCGTTTTTACGCTAATATTCTTCTCAAAATAATCTAACAGATCCGATGTAAATCGTGAAGGTGACCGCCATAACGACACAAGAGATCTAGATCCGGGATTGCGTCGAAAAGATACAATCATTAGCCAAACGAAAGTCATCGATCCAGCGTTTGTAAGTTCATTAGCTGATCCGAGCACGCGTCGATGGGCGGGGGCGGGCTATAGTATGCGAACACAAAGGAAGGTCGGGCCACGCACAGACAATCCTCGATCGATCTCGCGACCCTTCGAACGCTCGCCAAGCGCGGCCTAGCACAATGCCGCGGCTCTTTATTATAGCATCTCACATTGTTGTCATTGTTATTATTATGATTCTTTACCGCTTTCCATTGTCGGCCGGCGTTGTGGCGGTGCTTTTTCACGAGCCACGTTTAGTCTGTATACTGGGAGCGGTACGCTCGCACGCTGCTGTGGGAAAACGAGTGTTTTTCGTGTGAAAATTTCGTGTCTGGGTCTACGCTGTCAGTGCGCGCGCAATGTGCAATGTTGGATCTGAGTGCGCGTTTTCATGACATCGTCGGATGGCCGGCCGCTCGGCAGTGACGTAGCCTACAGCTGTACATGTATGTGGGTTGTGGAAAACGTGGTTCAGTAATGTAAAAGGCAATTTCCGCTTGGAATTATGTTTTATTAATGTATTCAAATTGGAAATGTTTATTTCGGCGCTAATGTTGTATGTTGGAAGCGCGCAACAATTGGGCCTACTCTGTACTGTAAATATTGTTGTTGAAAAATATTTGATTTATTTGTGTAAATACCTGTGTGAGAGCTAGTTATTAATCAAATTGTTTTTACTATGACTGGGTAATTGAGGTTAGGATTTTGCTCAATTGCAATTTAAGCCTATTTCAAATTGTTTTGAAACTAGATCCGATTAGGAAACTGGATTTGAATAACATTGTAGATATTAACACTTTATCGACAGAACTCAAATAGGTTGTTTTTCAATTATTATGGTGATTTGCACCAGAGTTTTGACAGCACAGCAGCTAGATATAGTTTAAACACAACTTAAGCACAACAAGGTCAAGTTACTAAGTCTAGTTAGACTGCTACCCAGGTTTCCACTCAACATTATCTGTGTTATATTTAAGTTGTGTTTAAATTAAACTGTATTTGGCGGCTATCAAAAGTATGAGACAGCAAGTTGGCCTTGAAATTGTTTTCACTGGCTTTTATCTTAAGAAATGTGGGCTTGACTCACGATGCAATCTGACTTGCAATTTGTCGACGCAACTTTTTGCATGCAATCTGCAATCTGCCTGCTCATGATGCAATCTCGATGCATTCGATTTTCATGCAACCTGCAACCTGCCTACTTACGATGAAATCTACCTGCAATCGGTTGCAAGGCTACAAGTTGCAGCAACAAATCGCGAGACAGATTGCACCGTGAGTAGAGCCCTTAAATAGTTGAACTATGAACACTATAGTAAAATTCCAGATATAGATCTACTTTTAGAGATAGATATGTTTTTTTATACAAAGAGGTATAGTAATCCGGCTAAGTCGGGTGTGGTCCGTAACGTTCACGCCATCAAGAAATAATTCATAGGAACTCGCCAGACCTACAGATAGGTATACAAAACAAACAAATACTATCTCCCGTCCAAAACACATACGGTCCAGCCTGTGGTCTCATAAAGCTACACCATTTATAACATTCTTATTATATACGCCATAGAGTCTATCCAATGGTGGAGTTTAACTAGAACATCAGCCTGTGCCTATATTTAATTCGCAACCCTGCCAAGACAGGCTTGATGGGTCGGAGACAGCAGCCGGAACCTACGGACCGCACCCTCCCCCCCTTCTACCCACCTACCAGGAGGGGGGTCTGGACAACCCCCTAATGTGAGATTGTTGTGCAGGTGTGATAGAGGGGTTTTTTGGTAGGTACTCGTATTCTTGATAGTGCCTATCATCTTCGAAGGCGAGTTAACACTATGAATAACTTTTACAACCCCAATTAATATGAAGTTAAATTCTAGTAAACTCTGAAAACTCTAAACTAAATGTATATGGAATGGGGGATTTTAAAAAAAGTTCCAAATTCGTCAATAGATGTCGTTGGCGAGAGAGGGTTTTCATGCCATTATAAAATGAGGTCACAGATAACTATTTCAGGCCTCTAAATGAAACCCCTATCGACTCAAAGCCTCTGTCGCAGCTTTCAGAACTATTTTTATTTCAGCTTTAGCTGTCAGAAAATCCCCTATTGTCAAAATTTTCTGGAATTTAGCTGTAATACGGTATTGGCCTCATTTTGAAAGTAGTTTTAAAATAAAGGTTATTACAATTTAAGCGCACTACTTTAATATTTCCGGGATATCTTCTGTAATTTCATTTTTTTTTTAATAAATAGTTGAATTTGATAAAACCGCGCCAAAAACGCTGTATTTCTAATGGCGCCGGTCACATGACTCGCGTGACGTCACATGCTCGTGAGTGAACACCCGCCATCATTATGATTCAGTCAAGCAATATGTCAGAGACGAGTGTGTGACATCACCAGAGATAAACGTCAGACAGAGCGTTTTCGTCATGTTTTCGTCACAGATTAAATTTCAGTACATTTTAATTCCTGGAATCCGCAAAAAAAAACATATTTTACTGTAAAATATAATGAAATATAGATTTCTGAGCTACTACCTGATAGGATTACCAAATTTTGTCGAATATTTTTATATTCACGTTATAAAAATATTTTGTATTCACGTTATAGCTACTGGCACTAAGTATTGTTAAATAATATTTACGGATGTTCAAATATTGAAGAGTGATATAGATGTTGGTACAAGTTCCTTTAGTTACCAATCCAACCGGACTGTACAGTACAGTACATAAGGTATGAGTAATTAAGTGAAGGGGAATAGGGAATAATTTGTTCCCCCATTATACCTACAATGGCTGTATCGATGGTAGTTGTACCTTATGTAGGTATATTGGTAGTTGAGTCGATGTGCATTCGGAGTGCATCAGTTAGGTCCAGATTTAAAACATCAATTAAAATTTTGCAACAACAACAATATTACGTCACGCCTATTGCCATACGGGATGGTTGAGGCAGAGTTTTGCCTACTTTTAGCCATTCAATACTTCATTTCAGATCTTCTATTTTATTGTCATATTTAGTCAATTCTAAAACTTCTTCTGTCTGTGAAACGTCCGATACAGGAGGGTGGAGCGCGCCCCTCGCAAGGAGGAATGATGATAGCTGGCTATTACGTATGCGGTCTTGTTTCTGACCAGTCATGTCGTGAGATCTCCTCGTCTTCCATGCAAGCCTGGTACCTGTACAGTAGGTATGCCTATAGGTGCATGCATACGGCACAAGTCATTGTGTTGGGTCGTTCATATTAGAGAGTAATAAGGGGTTATTTGTACTGTGATATGTCCAGTGTTATTTTATTAGTTAATTCATCCTACTCGAAATAAAGTATCTGTTGTGTTCAGTTTATTTTTAAATGATAGGAGAAAATCCAAGCAACGGATAACGTCAGTTAGCTGAAATATAAGAATAAACTGACTAGGGAATTAAAGTTTATGAAAAAGAGTAAAAATGAAAATTTACATTTAGCCTTTAATTGATAGTCACGACGAATCTGCAATCAGCGACTCCGGTGCGTGAGAATAATGCGGCCGCCATATTGCGGTGTTGCCAGCCGCGATAATTAATAAATCGCAGCGCCACCTAGCGTCCTCTGCCGCCACTCGCGGCTGTCATTAGCGACACCTCGCGCCAAATCGCCAATTAAGAACGTTACGCGCCGCTGGGAATTCCGTTCTATATGCATTTGGTGTTGCCATCTTTATGCATATTTTTAATATTCATTCATATTTTGTACCTACCCAGTTTTTTAATTATTTTATTCTGAGTTACACGAACCTATACCTGTAATTCTAAATCACTAAAATTCACTAAAAAAACAATTAAAAGTCAAAGTCAAAAGTAAAGTCAAAATATATTTTTTATTGACCATAAAATCATACAGATTGCTTAAATGCTTAGTCAACATCAATATAATATTAATATTTTTGTATACTACCGCCCGTTCGGAAGTTGTGGGCTTAGGGATGGAGCAAAGAAGGGCAAGAAACTCCCCCATACCTCTTTTAAAATATGTCAGGGCCTTAAAGATACAATGCTATGTATTTCTACTTAAGTGTAAGGAAATGCACCGAAGAGAGACGTACGACGCCCTTCTTTGGATTTCTATGCGCTGAGATGGTAAAGACCATGCAGTTTTGTCATCTCAATATTCTTTTACACTGTAATAAGACTTCTTTAATAGACCGTTTTTGACATAGTTTTTGAACCTCCTTTCTGGTATGTTCGTTGCTTCATTAGGTATTTTATTATAAAAACTAACACAAACTCCCATAAAAGAATGAGCAACCTTACTGAGTCTGAACGCGGGCACAGCAATCTTATTTCTATTTCTAGTGCTAATACTATGATTATGACCTAAAGTCTTAAATAAACCTATATTTTTTTCCGATGTACATGATATTTTCATAAATGTATTGACAGTAACAGTAAGTATATTGATATTTTTGAATTTGTCCCTTAGTGATTGCCTAGCATCTAGCTAGTTGATAGATGGCCCGAATGGCCCTTTTTGTAAGAAAAATATTGTGTTTATGTATACATATTTAAAGTAATTTTATTTGTAAACACGTACATGGAGGTTACATGTGGAGGTCTAAATAAAGGCAAGTTACTTCTAGGGAGGTGTAAAAGGTATAACTAAGTACAGGCACCCTGAAAGGGTATTACAATGTTTGCTTAGTCTGGTTTGTTCTATCCCAGAAACAGATTTATTTCCAGTCACAGTGAGGCAAATACAAAGAAGGATATTCTACCATTGCAGATTTTAATTAAAATGATAGTATTAAATTACCTAATACGCAATACCTACCGAAATCTAATTAAAAATATATATTATAAAACTACTTCTAGAACAAAAATACTGTTATAATGAAACATTTTTTCTATTACGATACATTTAATTTTGAATGGTCTTCCAACAATACTTTGGCTGATTACCAGGGGGCGCCAGCTCCACGCAACTTAATGCAACGGATCTGTCATCAACACAGACTTTTCACATCAGTTCCACCTGTAATCGCGCGTCAAAAGATCGTTGGAAAGTTTAACTTTTTTTTTGCTATAGTTGACAGCCAAACAGCCACTCAGTGTTTGATACTTGTAGGCAGGAAGATTCAAACAAAGAGGTTCATTGATCTGAGGTTTGAGCCTACTGCCATAGCGAACTTGTTTCGACAGCACTTTACTGTGAAATCACTGTTGCCACGCGAGCAACGCGTGACCGAGGCTGAGACCAGTGGCGGGGGGACACCCACCATGTTTAACGCTAAACAAGTGGAAGCCATCATTAGAGGCATGGTAAGAGGTAAGTCTCCGGGTCATGATGGTCTCAGCATCGAGCACCTTAAGCTGGCGGGACCCCACCTACCAAGAGTCCTCTCCTTATTTTTTAACTTATGTGTTAGTCATAGTTATCTGCCACAGGCCTTGATGCATACTGTTGTCGTACCGATCATAAAGAGTAAGACTGGGGACGCCTCTGACGTGTCCAATTACAGGCCTATATCCCTGGCTACAGTTGTTGCAAAGGTATTGGACAGTTTGCTTGACAAGCAGTTGGCTGAACATGTACAACTCCACGACGCTCAATTTGGCTTTAGGCCGGGACTGTCGACGGAGAGCGCCATACTGTGCCTCAAGCAAACTGTCCAGTACTATACCATTAGGAAAACGCCGGTGTTCGCCTGCTTTTTGGATCTGTCAAAGGCGTTCGATCTTGTGTCGTATGACGTAATATGGGGTAAGCTGCGTGAGGATACAACGGTGCCGTCTGACATTGTATCATTATTTAGGTACTGGTATGATCATCAGAGGAACAGCGTACGATGGGCTAGCGCTTACTCGGAAGAGTATGGGCTGGAGTGCGGGGTGAGGCAGGGGGGGTTGAGCTCACCGCGGCTCTTCAACCTATATATGAACCGACTGATCGGTGAGCTCAGCGGCGCCAATGTTGGTTGTCATATTGATGGTGTTTGTATGAACAACATCAGTTATGCCGATGACATGGTGCTGCTGAGCCCGTCGGTTAGTGCTCTTAGGAAGCTCGTGGCAATGTGTGAGTCCTATGCGGTGGCCCATGGGCTCAGGTATAATGCAAAGAAGAGTGAGCTTATGGTTTTTAAATCAGGCTCTAAAACCTACCATAATCTGCCTGAAGTCTCACTCTGTGGCACTCCTCTATGTAGGGTACAGAAGTTCAAATACCTGGGCCACTGGGTCACTGATGATCTTAAAGATAATATGGACATTGAGAGGGAACGCAGGTCGCTGGCTGTCCGCTGTAATATGCTGGCCCGAAGGTTCGCTAGGTGTACGAAAGCAGTTAAAATAACGCTTTTTAAAGCATACTGCCAGTCATTTTACACCTGCAGCCTTTGGGTCGACTTTAAGCAGCGGGCATATAGCGACCTGCGGGTCCAGTATAATAACGCTTTCAGGGTTCTGCTGCGGCTGCCGCGGTTCTGCAGTGCCTCTGGCATGTTTGCGGAGGCGCGTACGGATGACTTTTACGCTATAATGAGAAAACGAAGCGCCTCCATGCTGGCTCGCCTCCGCGGCAGCACCAACAGAATCCTGAGTGTATTTATAGACCGGTGGGACTCCCCAATGTTGAGTCGTTGGGTGCAGCTCCACACTACGAGATGAGATGCTCGCGTGTGTGTGTATTCTGTGTGTTTATGTTAACTTTTTATTTTAATTTTATGTTTGTTACTAACACTAGACTTTAAGATATTGTTACTAACACTATGGACTAAATTTAACGGTCTGAAATAAATGAATATTGAATTGAATTGAATTTAGTTTTTTTATGTGGAAACCTAATTACACATGTTACGCTCTCCAAGTGTGATCGAACCCTTAGTGCGCGAGTCCTGCTCGCACTTGAACGTTTATTTATTTTTTCATATACCTAATTATGTTTGATACCTAGCAAGTAGAGATACCTGTTTGTAGAAGGTATAGATTAAGATATATTAAGTATAATCTGCTGACAGTATAAATTCTAATAACAATGAGCCGACTGGATAAATAAAGAATAGTGAGTAGTTTACTTTCAATATTTGAAGGGACAAAAATCTCTTATTAGAGATAAGCTCGCCTTTGTACATATTTTTTTCTATGTTAAGCTATTTTTACTGTCATGTGAGTACAATAAAGAAATTACGAAATTAAAATTAAATTACGAACAAAATATATGTGTGCTCTATTGCATTTATGCATTCGATTTACTAACACTAACTAACTAATAGAACTAAAAGAAATTACTAACGTTTGCTATGATTTATCTTGCCTCATTGTACTAATTAAATACGGAAGTTTCCTTATGTGTAAATGAGATCATTTGACAAACTTTTGAATTTATTTAGTTCACGATTTGTAAGAAAAAATTAAAACAAATAATGTAAGAGAAAAATGTCCTAACCGAGGTTCGAGTGAGATTGAACCATAAGAAAACTAGGTACTTCTCATTTTGTCTTTGTAATCAGGATAATATAATAATATATGCCTGTATATGTATATGCTGCGGCTTGTCTTTTTAATAAGGTTATCAAAAGACTAATCCCGGAATCCCGAAACGTCACGAAAATCCCGAGTTTGACGCCCTAATCTTGGGATT